>PVKP010022651.1:0-37397 GCA_004027715.1 Plecturocebus donacophilus | reverse complement strand
CGGATCACCTGAGGTCAGGAGTTCGAGACCAGCCTGGCCAATATGGTGAAACCCCGTCTTTAAACAAAAAAAAGAAGAAGAATCCCCT
The DNA here is from genome assembly GCA_004027715.1 of Plecturocebus donacophilus. Lineage (NCBI taxonomy): Eukaryota > Metazoa > Chordata > Mammalia > Primates > Pitheciidae > Plecturocebus > Plecturocebus donacophilus. The sequence goes on along the minus strand of PVKP010022651.1, from coordinate 37,309 downwards.
TTATCTGATACTTATAGAGATATACTGACAGGTTTTAAACTGGCAATTGGCTGCCACAACCTCCTCCTCTCTGGCTCCTGGCCTCCTCCAGGCTTGTTTCCCGCCTTTAAATCCACCTCTCTCCAAAATGCAAGCATATAGCAGCTTATCTCAACTGATTGTTCACAGAAAAAACAAAAATTGTTGGCCAGGCACGGTGGCTTATGCCTGTAATCCCAGCACTTTGGGAGGCCGAGGTGGGCAGATCACAAGGTCAGGAGTTTGAGACCAGCCTGGCCAATATGGTGAAAACCTGTCTCTACTAAAAATACAAAAATTAGCTGGGTGTGGTGGCACACTGCGGTAGTTCCAGCTACTCGGGAGGCTGAGGCAGGATCGATTGAGCCCAGGAGGCAGAGGTTACAGTGAGCCGAGATCACGCCAGTGTACTCCAGCTTGGCAATAAAGCGAGTCTCAAAAAAAAAAAAAAAAAAGCTTAACATTAATAAAAAAGGAAGAAATATTTTTAAAAAAGAATAAAATGCTTCTTCATTATTTATACGGAAATAGGCAAAAAAAAAAAAAAAGAATAAAATGCAAACACAATCACATAAGGCCTCAACTTTACACATGCCAAGGCCTCCTATAGCTAGAGCGCATGTTTTGGGCCAAGTCACTCTCCTCATTAGCGGTGGCTCACTTTCATGGCAAGGAAACAGGTGCAGGCGAGGGGTGGGCAGTGCCGAGTGTGGCCAGGCTCTGCTCTCAGCCCTTTCCATGAACTGACTCAGCTCCCGCATAGTCATACATTACACAGTTCCGGAAACTGAGGAACGAGGATGTTAGGTAACCTATCAAAGGACACAAAGTTATCGTGACCAGGATGGACACCCTGGCCCCAGACGTGCACCCCTAACCTGGGGAGGGCACAGAAAAGCATGTCCACTGAGGTTTGGGAAAAAGTAAAATGAAACACAACTTCACTGAAGCTTTGAGATGATTCTCTCGAGACGTGCCACCGTCTCTCCTTACACAGTGGGATCGTCAGTCACAAATGTGCACACCCAGCTCCTCCGCCTGGCTCTCACCTGCCCCCCAGGGCCGCTCCGCACTCTCCCTGACAGGTGGTGGTCGTGGCCCCCCCAGTTTTGCTGCCCTGTCTTCTGCTCTCAGCTTCTGCCTGCCTTCACCTTGTGATGTGGCCTTTACCTTTTTCAGTTTGTCCTCTAGGCTCCTGAGGGCAGGAGTCATGTTCTCCCCTCATCTGCCCACTGCCTAGCTCAGTATCTAGTCCAGAGTAGCACCAGTCCCCCAACCCCACCTAGATAATGCTGAATATAGCCATCATTTGGGCCTGCTGCTTCTAACTCACCTTGAATTTCCCCCCATATTCAGTTTAACAATGCCATATCAATACTGTAATTCTGCGTGTTTTGTTTTATTTTGAGACGGAGTCTCGCTGTCACCCAGGCTGCAGTGCAGTGGCGCAATCTCGGCTCACTGCAACCTTCACCTCCCAGGTTCAAGCGATTCTCCTGCCTCGGCCTCCTGAGTAGCTGGAATTATAGGCGCGCGCCACCACATCCAGCTAATTTATTGCATTTTTAGCAGAGACAGTGTTTCACCACGTTGGCCAGGGTGGTCTCAAACTCCTGGCCTCAAGTGATCCACTCACCTTGGCCTCCCAAAGTGCTGGGATTACAGGCATGAGCCACGGCGCCTGGTTTTGTTTTTTTCTTGGAACTGACAGAGAAAAAGTCTAAACTAGTTCCATTCACTCATTCAACAAGTATTTATTCAACACTTTCTATATGGTAGGCATGGTGCTAGGTGCTGGAACAAATAGGTAGTATATCCCAGAAAAAGAGGCAGTGAAAAATTTCAAAATATGTATGGGTTGGGCATGGTGGCTCATGCCTGTAAGCTCAGCAATTTGGGAGCCCGAGGTGGGTGGATTGCTTGAGCCCAGGAGTTCGAGGTCAGTCTGCCAACATGGCGAAACCCTATCTCTACAAAAAATACAAAAATTAGCCAGGCGTCATAGTACGCGCCTGTAGTCCCAGCTCATTTGGGAATTGCTTGAACCTGGGAGGCAGAGCTTGCAGTGAGCCAAGACCATACCTCTGTACTTCAGCCTGGGCAATAGAGCTAGACTTAGCCTCAAAAAAAAATTAATAAATAAAAATGAATTTTTAATAGACTACCTTAAAAGATGGCCCCCGGCCAGACATGGTGGCTCACACCATTATCCCATCACTTTGGGAGGTGGAGGCGGGCGGATCATGAGATCAGGAGATTGAGACCATCCTAGCCAACATGGAGAAATCCTGTCTCTACTAAACACACAAAATTAGCTGGGTGTGGTGGCGCAGGCCTGTAATTTCAGCTACTCGGGAGGCTGAGGCAGGAGAATCCCTTGAACTCGGGAGGTGGAGGTTGCAGGGAGCCAAGATTGCGCCATTGCACTCCAGTCTGAGCAACAAGGCCAGAACTCCCTCTCAAAAGAAAAAAAAAACGGCCCCTTCCATTTGCCACATTGAGATTAGAACACAAAGAAACCCAGCTCATGCTCCCCTGCCACTTCCCACAGCCCTGGGTGGCACGCTTTGCCCACTGCATCACACGTCTCTGTTTATTGGTCTGTCTTAATCTCCAGGCCAAGTTCCCAGAAGCCTCCTTATATCCTAAAGTCTAATGTGATATCTGTGGAGTGGAAACAAATTTGAGTGCTTTTCGATAATACTTATTTCCTGATATCCAAGTTCTAATGCGTGTTAATAATGGGCCAGACTGAGCACATTGACCCATGCCTGTAATACCAGCACTTTGGGAGACTCAGGCAGGAGGATCACTTGAGTCTGGGAGTTTGAGACCAGCCATGGCAACATAGTGAGACACCATCTCAATTAAAAAAAAAAAAAAGGAAGAAAAGAAATCAATGGGCCAAGTATTCTCCCAAAGTCTTCCCACACATGATCTCAATCCTCACAAGCAAATGAGGCAGATATTACCATCGCCACTTTTCAAATGAGGAAACTGAGGCTTAACGAGGTTGTGCCTTATCCTAATACATGCCTCAACGTAGAACAGCATATGTTTTAGGTTCAGCCATTGGCTTTTTTTAGTCTTAGTTTAGGTATAACATAAGACTCCCTAATTCTGTTAAACTGCCCATATCTCTGTGTCTCTCTGGCATGTAGTGTGCGCTTATTTGGAAAAAAAGATTCCAGGCGTGTTTTCATTAGAATTGCTATTCCAGGCAAACACACACACAAAGAATTGCTATTTCCAACAGAAGTCAGGAATATCAGAGCAGTTTTAAAAGGGAGGTGTGCATGTACATATGGTGGATGGGGCTGGGGAAAGAGTGTTTTTCAAAGCAAAATCAAACTTCTGTTTTACTTTTAGAGGCAGATAAATTTTTTAAGAATTTAAGTATCAGCAAGCAAGAAAGCTTTTGTTATGTGAGCAGTTTTATTTGTCCTCTCCCTTTAAAGAAAGAAACCTCATTCCCTCCCACCCCCCCAAGACTGGATTTAGATAAGCCTAGAGCCAAAACCACCCTGTGGATTGCAGAACAATTGGCCTTCAGGTGGGGCTTGATGAAAGGGTTTTGCATTCTCAGGGGTCACCTGAGTGCACGTTTGCACTTTTGCGGAGCCTCCCTCTGTTCTCCCTGGGGGGGTTTCTCTCCCCCTCTCCCCACCCTCATTTATCTATGTAAAGGTCCTGCCTGAGTGTTTGCTGACTCCCCAGACTTCCTTCAGTCCCCACCCCTCCTGACCTCACCCGGGGCACCCAGATGAGTCCCTGCTGGGTCTGTTACTGATACTGAGCAAAGGCAGGGTAGGGTGGGGTGACACTCCCAGCACCTTCGGGGAAATCCCAGGTATCCCTCACTACATACCTGCCTTTCTGGATCCCCTTCTCTTGCAATTAGGAAGCACAGCCTCAGCCACCTCTTTGTTCTCTGGTCTCCCCCTGCCTCCACCCTGCTCCAGTTTCTCCCTGTTCTCTGGGCCACCAAGGACCAGCTACTTGGGAGCCTGAGGTGGGAGGATCGCTTGAGCCCAGGAGTTCTGGGCTGTAGTGTGCTATGCGGATCTGGTGTCCACTCTAAGTTCGGCATCAATTTGGTGACCTCCCAGGAGCGGGGGACCACCAGGTTGCCTAAGGAGGGGTGAACCAGTCCTGGTTGGAAACGGAGCAGTTCAAAACTCCCGTGCTGATCAGTAGTGGGATCGCACCTGTGAATAGCCACTGCACTCCAGCCTGGGCAACATAGCAAGACCCCATCCATCTCTAAAAATAGTGATAATAATAATAATAAAAGAGCCACAGTTAGGGAGTGCCTGGAGGTCACAGTGGACACTTTCCTCAGAAAGCCTTGGAAGGCAGGAATATGGAGCTGAAGCCTGAATGCCATTAAAGACTCCATTGCAAAGATATGGGAAGAGGATGTCAGGCTGAAAAACCAGGCTGGGGCAAAGCCTGAAGATGGAAATGAACTTGAATGCTTAAGGGACAGAGGAAGGCCAGTGAGCGGGGAGCACCGGATCCCAGAGAGAGCGACCCTGCAGGGGCGGCAGACAGGAACAGCCAATCCCTGTGAGCCTTGGGGTGACAAGAGACATGGAATTGTTTTATAAACAAACAAATATAAAGCTCACAATGTACCAGGCTGTGGTCTAAGTACTTTGTACATGTTCAAGCATATGACCCTGACAAATCCTGTGAGGCGGGCATTGTTTTCTTTTTCTTTTTTTTTCTTTAAGATGGTGTTTCACCACGTTGGTCAGGCTGGTCTTGAACTCCCAACCTAGGTGATCCGCCCGCCTTGGCCTCCAAAGTGCTTGGATTACAGGTGTAAGCCACCATGCCCGGCCTTTTTTTTTTTTTTTTTTTGAGACACAGTTTCACTCTAGTTGCCCAGGCTGCAGCACAATGGAGCAATCTTGGTTTACTGCAACCTTGAGGCAGGCATTCTGATATATTTGTGGGAGGAGGAATCCAGGCCTACATTGATGGTGTAGCTTGTCCAAGGTGTTCTGGGACAGTGTCAGGATGTGAAATGTAGCATCCTGTGTCAGAATATTCCAGGCCTATGGAGCAGGTCAAAGAACCAGGTATTAAGTGCTGTGTTTAAATAAAAAAAGAACAGCCTGGGCAACATAGAGAGATTCCATGTCCACAGATAATTTTAATAATTAGGCTGGGCACAGTGGCTCACGCCTGTAATCCCAACACTTTGGGAGGCTGAGGCGAGTGGATCACCCAAGGTCAGGAGTTCGAGACCAACTTGGGCAATGTGGTGAAATCCGTCTCTACTAAAAATACAAAAAATTAGCCGGTATTGTGGTGGGTGCCTGTAATCCCAGCTACTCGGTAGGCTGAGGCAGGATAATAGCTTGAACCCAGGAGGTTGAGGTTGCAGTGAGCAGAGATCAGGCCATTGCACTCCAGCCTGGGGGACAAGAGCAAAACTTTGTCTCAAATAAATAAATAAATAAAAATTAGCAGTGGAGTGCACCTGTGTTTGGGAGCTACTCAGGAGGCTGAGAAGGGAGGACTGCTTGAGCCCAGGAGGTGGGAGGATTGCTTGAGCCCAGAGTGGAGGCTGCAGTGAGCCATGGTCATGCTACTGTACCCCAGCCTGGGCAACAGACTGAGACCCTGTCTCAAAAAAAGAGAAAAAGAAAAGAAAAACCGCTAGTTTCCATCCTTCATCCCCTGACTTTTTTTTTTTCACGAAGGAGAGTTTTTCAACACCTCAATCTGTTCAAAAGTCAAAGAAACCCTAGGCCGGGCGCGGTGCCTCACGCCTGTAATCCCAGCACTTTGGGAGGCCAAGACGGGCGGATCATGAGGTCAAGAGATCCAGACCATCCTGGCCAAAATGGTGAAATTCAGTCTCTACTGAAAATACAAAAATTAGCCAGGCGCGGTTGCATGCACCTGTGGTCCCACCGACTCGGGAGACTGAGGCGGAAGAATGGCTTGAACCCAGGAGGCAGAGATTGCAGTGAGCCGAGATTGCGCCACTGCACTCCAGCCTAGCGACAGAGCAAGACTCCATCTAAAAAAAAAAAAAAAAAAAAAAAAGCCCTTAAACTCATTCAACAGGCTTTTTTTTTTTTTTTTTTTTTTGAGAACGGGTTGCCCAGGCTGGAGTGCAGTGATTATTCACAGGCGCGATCCCACTATTGATCAGCACGGGAGTTTTGACCTGGACCGGTTCACCCCTCCTTAGGCTGGTGGCCCCCTACTCCCGGGAGGGCATCATATTGATGTCGAACTTTAGTGTGGACACCCGATCATCATAGCACACTACAGCACAGAACTCCCGGGCTCAAGCGATCCTCCCACCTCAGCCTCCCAAAGTACTAGGATTACAGGCCTGAGCCACCGCACCCGGCCCGGCGGGTTTTTTTTGTTGTTGTTTGTTTGTTTTGTTTTGTTTTCTAATAGAGACAGGGTTTCTCCATGTTAGTCAGGCTAGTCTCAAACTCCTGACCTCAGGTGATCTGCCTACCTCGGCCTCCCAAGGTGCTGGGATTACAGGCGTGAGCCACCAAGCCTGGCCTCAACAGACTTTTTGAGAGCAAAGTTTTGGGGCAACTTCCCTGGGATCTGGGCACGAGATCCTCAAGCAGTGTTTTGTTTTGTTTTAAATACCCTCAATTAAATGCACATGAGACTATAAACCCTTCTTTGTCCTACTCTAGGCCTTTTAAAAAGGTAACTTCAGGGCCTGAGATCGCCTTTGAAATCCTGAAAAACCCTATAGCCCCATAGCAATTAATCAGTATTCATGGTTCTCCTGCAGAACCTGGGCTTTCTCTGAAAGAGGAGTGAGTCCCCAATCCACGTGCTAGCCTAGTGTCTTAAACTTCAATGTGCACAGGAATCACCTAGGGGGTCTTGTTTAAAATGCACATTCTGCCCAGTTGTCTCCATTATTATTATTATTATTTTTGAGAGGGTCTTGCTCTGTCACCCAGGCTTCAGTGCAGGGGCATGATCATGGCTCACTACAGCCCCGACCTCCTGGGCTTAAGGGATTCTGCCACCTGTGCCTCCCAAGTAGCTGGGACTACAGTCGCATGCCCCTAAGCTCCCAGCTAGTGTGTGTGTTTGTGTGTGATGGAGTCTCGCTCTTGTTGCCAGGCTTGAGTGCAATGGCGTGATCTCGGCTCACTGCAACCTCCGACTCCTGGGTTCAAACGATTCTCCTGCCTCAGCCTCACAAGTAGCTGGATTACAGGGATGCACCACGCCTGGCTAATTTTTGTATTTTTAGTAGAGATGGGGTTTTGCCACTTTGGCCCGACTGGTATCGAACTCCTGACCTCAGGTGATCAACCTGCCTCAACCTCCCAAAGTGCTGGATTTCAGGTGTGAGCCACCATGCCCTGCTAGTGTGTTTTTTGTTTGTTTCTGAGCTGGAGTCTCACTCGCCTCAGCCTCCCAAAGTGCTGGGATTACAGACCTGAGCCACTGCTGTGTTTTTTGTTTTTAGTAGAGATAAAGTCTCACTATATTGCCCAGGCTGGTCTCAAACTCAGGTTTAAGCAATCTTCCCATTTTGGCCTCTCGAAGTGCTGGAATTAGGGTGTGAGCCACTTTGCCAGCCTGGCCTGCTTTCTAACAAGCTCCCAGGTGATGCCAAGTCAGCTGCTGGTGGTCTACACTAGTAATAGCAAAGTGCTAACCCAAGCCCTTTTATTTGGCAGGACAGTTTTTCTGAGCGAGGCAGAAAGGAGGCCTAGCTCTTTTCCCCAGGAGTAGCAGCTGTCAGTCAAAACTAACAACCCATAATCTCTCAAAATCATTTTATGCAACAGGAATATGAAAGACACAGCTGGCCGGGCACGATGGCTCGTGCCTGTAATCCCAGGTCTTTGGGAGGCTGAGGCGGGCAGATCACGAGGTCAGGAGTTCTAGAGCAGCCTGGCCACCATGGTGAAACTCCGTCTCTACTAAAAATACAAAAATTAGCTGGGCATTGTGGTGTGCGAGACTCCGTCTTAAGAAAAAAAAAACAAGCCGGGCACAGTGGCTCACGCCTGTAATCCCAGCCCTTTGTGAGGCTGAGGTGGGCGGATCACCTGAGGTCAGGAATTCAAGACCATCCTGCCCAATATGGTGAAACTCCGTCTTTAAAAAAAAAGGAAAGAAAAAAATAGTTAAAAAAAACAGAAAGACATAGCTTTGGAGGTAGCCCCAAATGAAGTGCCCCAAAGTTGAACTGGTGAAAATAGAGATTGTCAGTGATTAATCATAACTTAAATAATTAGTTAGATTAACTGTCTCATAGCAAGTTAAAAAAAATGATTCCGTGTCCTTTGTTTTGTTTTGTTTTTTAAGACAGGGTTTCACCATGTTGGTAAGGCTGGTCTTGAACTCCCGACCTCAGGTGATCCGCCTGCCTTGGCCTCCAAAGTGTTTGGATTACAGGCGTAAGCCACCACGCCTAGCCGTTGTGTTTTGTTTTTGAGACAATCTCGCTCTGTCGCCTAGGCTGGAGTGCAGTGACACAGTCTCAGCTCACTGCAACCTCTGCCTCCTGAGTTCAAGTTGATTCTCCTGCCTCAGCCTTCCGAATACCTGGAACCGCAGACGCACGTCACCACATCCAGCTAATTTTTGTAATTTTAGTAGAGACGGGGTTTCACCATGTTGGCCAGGCTGGTCTCAAACTCTTGACCTCAGATGATCCACCTGCCTCGGCTTCCCAAAGTGCTGAGATTACAGGCATGAGCCACTGCGCCAGGCCGAATGTTTGCTTTCATCTAAATTTGACTTGTGTCTTTGAGACAGGAATATTAAGTATTTTGAATTTATAAGCTACAAAGTTTCTCAGTACAAATCAAACCTCAGAGTAGATACAGGTTCCTCTGTTCCTTTATTCTATGCACTCGGAATTTTTTTTTCTTTTTTTTTTTTTTGTACCATGACTCAGATTGCACTAGAAATTTTTATTTATTTATTTATTGAGACAGTGTCTCACTCTGTCACCCAGGCTGGAGTGCAGTGGTGCGATTTCGGCTCACTGCATCCTCCGCCTCCTAAGTTCAAGCAGTTCTCTGCCTCAGCCTCCTGAAAGCTGAGATGACAGGCGCACGCCACCACACCTGGCTAATTTTCGTATTATTAGTAGAGATGGGGTTTCACCATATTGGCCAGGCTGGTCTGAACTTCTGACCTTGTGATTCGCCAATCTCGGCCTCCCACAGTGCTGGGACTACAGGCGTGAGCCACCCTGCCTGGCTGTCGGAATTTTAAAAACTAAAAAAATTGATAATATCCCTTCCCTACCCCCTCCCATGCCCAGTCAGTTGTCAACTGTGCATCCAGTTATCTTTCCCCATTCCCACAGCATCTGTGCTAATGAGTAATCCACGGTGTCATCACCTCTTCTGTATACTAATGCAATAGCTTCCAAACTGATTTAACTGCATCTTTTCTTTCCCACCTCAGATGAAGCACAACTTTGGGTTAGGCACAGTTGCTCATCCCTGTAATCCCAGCATTTTGGGAGGCTGAGGTGGGCAGATCACCTGAGGTCAGGAATTTGAGACCAGTCTGGCCAACATGGTGAAACCCCACCTCTACTAAAAATACAAAAATTAGCAAGGCATGGTGGTGCACAACTGTAGTCCCAGCTACTCGGGAGGCTGAGGCATGAGAATAGCTTGAACCCGGGAGGCAGAGGTCACAGTGAGCTGAGACCACACCACTACACTCCAGCCTGGGTGATAGCAAGAACCCTGTCTCCAGGAAAAAAAAAAAAAGAAACACAACTTTGATCATACCATGCCTCTGCTCAGAAGGCTTCAGCAGCTCCTCCATTGTCCAAAAAAATAAAACTCAAACTCTGATTTCGGGCACTGATGGTCTTTTTCCAGAATCCTCTTAGCTTTCTAGGTTGGTGCAAATTACTTAACCTCTCTGAGCTTCAATTATTCATTTAAAAACTATAGATCATAGGCTGGGGGTGGTGGCTCACGTCTGTAAGCCCAGCAGTCTACTAAAAATGTAAAAGAAAATTAGACAGGTGTGGTGGCGCATGCCTGTAATCCTAGCTACTCCGGAGGCTGAGAGGCAGAAGAATCGTTTGAACCTGGAAGTCAGAGGTTGTGGTGAGCCAAGATCATGCCATTGCACTCCAGCCTGGGCAACAAGAGCAAAGCTCTGTCTCAAAAATAAGAAAAAAAAACAGCTATAGATCATAATACCAACCTCTCAGATGTGTTTTAAGGATTAGGTCAGGTGCTGTGGCTCTTGTCTGTAATCTTTGCATTTTGGAGGGCCATGGTGGGAGGATTGCTTGAGCCCAGAAGTTCGAGACCAGCTTGGGTAGTGTGGTGAGATCCCGTCTCTACAAAAAATTAGCCAAGCATGGTGGTGGCATGCATTTGTAGTCTCAGCTACTTGGGAGGCTGAGGCTGGAGGATTGCCTGGGTCCAGGAGGTTGAGGCTGCAGTGAGCTGTGATCATTCCTTTGCACTTTAGCCTGGGAGACAGAGTGAGTCCGTGTCTCAAAAACAAACAACAAAAAAATACATTTCTCAGGAGACGGTGGGGAAAAATAAAAACATTTCAGTGCATATGAGCCCAGGTGATATATCAGCTTTTTTCTAATCTTTTTCATTTTTTTCCAGTCTACCTCAGCTGCTACTTTTTTTTTTTTTTTAAACACAACTCTTGTCTTATATCCTGGTTATTTGTGACTATATAGTACTTTCTTAAAATGATATTGCAGCTGGGAGCAGTATCTCCCACCTATAATCCCAGCACTGTGGGAGGCCAAGGCAGGTAGATCACTGAAGGTCAAGAGTTCGAGACCAGCCTGACCAACATGGTGAAACCCCCTCTCTACTAAAAATACAAAAATTAGCTTAATATGCTGGTGCATGCCTTTAATCCCACCTACTGGGGAGGCAGAGGCAGGAGAATCGCTTGAATCTGGGAGACAGAGGTTGCAGTGAGCCAAGATTGCTCCACTGCATTACAGGCTGGGCAACAGAGCAAGACTTCACCTCAAAAAAAAAAAAGATACTACATATGTGTAGTGTGAACTTATGTGGATGATAAGGAAGAAGAAGAGGGAGAGAAAGAATAAAGGAAAACTTTTATGACTCATTGCTCAAGGCAATGACAGTGATGTTACCAATGAGGTAAACCAATCACTCCAAGTGCTGATCTGAATGACAATGAGTGAATTTAGGGATCACAGAGCCAGACAAGTGCAGAGTATCTCCAAGGAATTTAAAAAATTAATTGAGGACCCTAGAAAACTAATATAGAGTTAGTAGCCTGTTCTTTGATCATAAATCCAATCATGTGGTATGCTCATATGTACTATATTTGGAGGTGATTTAAGTATTTTCAAGGATCATTGTGACTTGACACAATTTTTACCTTCAAAATCTAACCACTACCAACCTCATAAAACTAAACTCCACTAAACTATAAGCCCTTTGAGGAAGAATTTGAGTTTTATATACTTTGGTACAGTCATATCATAAAGATGGGGAATAACTTAGAAATCAGAATATCTTCTGATGATAATCATCCAAGTAACTTTTTGGCTATATATGAAAACTGATTCAATTAACATAAACTGTCAAAAATTCAGCCAGGTGTACTGGCTCATTCCTGAAATCTCAACACTTTGGGAGGCTAAGCTGGGAGGATCACTTGAACCCAGGAGTTTGATGGCAACTTGTGCAACATGGCAAAAACCTGTCTCTTCAAAAAATACAAAAATTAGCTGGGCATGATGGCACGAGCCTTGAGTTCCAGCTACTCAGGAAGTTGAGGTGAAAGGATTGCTTGAACCTGGAGGTAGAGGCTGCAGTTAGCGGTGATTATGCCACTGCACTCCAGTCTAGGTAACACAGTGAGACCCCATCTCTAAATAAATACATAAAATAAATTATTATTTTAAAAAAGAGAAAATGGCAGGCCGAGGTGGCTCACACCTGTAATCCCTGCACTTTAGGAGGCTAAGGTGGGTGGATCACCTGAGGTCAGGAGCTCCAGAGCAGCCTGGCTAACAGGCTGAAAAACCATCTCTACTAAAAATGCAAAAAATTAGCTGACCGTGGTGACACACGCCTGTAGGCCCAGCTACTTAGGAGGTTGAGGCAGGAGAATCGCTTGAATAGAGGAGGCAAAGGTTGCAGTGAGTTGAAATTATGCCACTGCACTCCAGCCTGGGCAACAAGAGCAAAGCTCTGTCTCAAGAAAAAGAAAGAAAGAAAGAAAGAAAATATCTAGCTATCGTTATGCTAGATTTTGCAAGCACTGACAGTTTTGACATAGTTTTAGTACTAAATAGAACTATATATTTGTTACCTAAATTATGAAAACTATCTATGCTGTTAAAAATAGAGAAGAGAAAAAAAAGAGAGGAAAAAAGAGAAAGTATATACTTAAGCAAAAAAAAAAGATAAATATGACCCAACCACCCAAAGATATCAATTACTAACATGTTTTATTTATAAGTGTTCATACATTTTTTCAGTGTGTGTCCATCTACTTAATGTACACTTTTAAATCACACTGATGGTTATAAAAATGAATTATAGAATGTTAACAGTGAGTGACTGTAGCCTAAGCCCCTCATTTGACAGTTGCAGAATCTGCAAGACTTTTTCCTGAGGGTAGAACACAGCTGGACTATAATTACAGCATCTTTGAAAATATGAGGCCTTTGGGTCACAGAATATAGCTTCATGTTCTTGCTTGTTCAAATCACAGTAGCACAGACTTCAAATACTTATTATGTTCTAGAACAAAAAAATAGGCAACAGAGGGTTAAAACAATACCAAAAAAAGGTGAAATTGGATTATTGAAGGTTCAAATCAGGATGTTCTTGTAAGATTGATCATTAAGTCACGTAGTCATGCTAGAAAAGTGCTTTTGACTAAGTCAGAAAAACTATGCTGTAACTTCCAAGCTGTTGTTTATAAGACGTGACTTTGGTCACTTCTCTGTGCCTATTTCCTCATCTATAACATAGGAATTATCATCTTTCATTGTATTTTCATTAGATCAAATGAAACACAGACTGTGAAACTACCTTTTAACTGTAGGGTGTTGTGCAAAGTGAGAAGTTGTTGAAAGCAGGAAAGAGGAATACTGAATGCTCAGAGTCACTTTGTCATGACTAACTCAGTCATGCATTTCCGTGTTTCTCCTTAGGCTGCAATGCTCTTCCCTATCTTGATATCTCTTCCAATTTGATGTTTTGTGTCTATTTTCAGATCATTATATGCCTAGCTCCTTCATACAACTATCACCTTTTTTTTTTTTTTTTAAAGAGAGTTCCTTCTTGTTGCCCAGGCTAGGGTGCAATGGTGCGATCTCAGCTCATCGCAACCTCCGCCTCCCGGGTTCAAGCAATTCTCTTGCCCCAGCCTACTGAGTAGCTGGGATTACAGGCATGCGCCACCATGCCTGGCTAATTTTGTATTTTTAGTAGAGATAGGGTTTTTCCATGTTGGTCAGGCTGGTCTTGAACTCCCAACCTCAGGTGATCCGCCTGCCTCAGCCACCCAAAGTGCTGGGATTACAGGCGTGAGCCATTGCGCCCAGCCATAGCTATCACATTTCTGTTGCCATTCTTCTTTTCTATTTCTGTCTGCCCCACTAGATAACACTCTTTTTTTTTTTGACAGAGTCTCACTCTGTCCCCCAAGCTGGAGTGCAGTGGCACTATCTCGGTTCACTACAACCTCCACTTCCTGGGTTCAAGTGATTCTTGAGGCTCAGTCTCCTGAGCAGCTGGGATTACAGGAGCGTGCCACCTTGCCCAGCTATTTTTTTTTTTTTTTTCGCATTTTTAGTAGAGGTGGGGTTTCATCATGTTGGCCAGACTGGCCTCGGAACTCTGACCTTGTGATCCGCCCGCCTCGGCCTCCCAAGTGCTAGGATTACAGGCATGAGCCAGGGCGTCCAGCCTAGATAACACTGATAATGACAGAAATATTGGGTCTTTTTTGAGGGATGCTTGAGGGCCTCTCCTTTCCTTGTTCCTGATATCAGCCCTCCCCAGGACAAGATTCCTCCACCCCTCAGCCAGGATTTGCCAACCATGTCCCTAACCTCAAGTCTCCTCCCCACCAGGAAACACTTTTTGAAGCACCATTAACCCTCTTGTTTTCACATCCCTAGCACAGGAAATAATGCCTAGCAGCTTACACTGCAGTCAGTGAAAGTCGGTTGAGGGATGAATGAATAAGACAACTGAATTATCGTATCTGTCTTCAAGAATGCTCTCTTCTGCCAATGAGGGCCTCCTCTGTGTAAATCTCTGAAATCTGACGGTTCGATAATTTTGGTTTGATTATTCAAGGAGGGCCATGGCTTGTATTAACTTGTGAATTTGCCAAAGAAAGAATGTGAATGAACACAAGGCCAGGCCTGGGGTCAGGATCTGGGCCCTCTTAGCTGTGTTAGCCTCCCCAACCTCCGGCTCCTCCATGAGGCTTTGTCATCGCTGACTCTTTGTCACATGCTCAGTGAAGCCAGGAATCCAGACCTTTTGACTCTAAAGTTCTTTTTTTTTTTCCTTTCTCTATTTATTTATTTATTGAGACGGAGTCTTGCTCTGTCGCCCAGGCTGGAGTGGAGTGGCGTGATCTTGGCTCACTGCAACCTCCACCTCCTGGGTTCAAGCAATTCTCCCTGCCTCAGCCTCCAGAGTAGCTGGGATTACAGGTGCTCGCCACCATACCTGGCTAATTTTTGTATTTTCGTTAGACATGGGGTTTTACTATGTTGGCCAGGATGGTCTTGAACTTCTGATCTCAGGTGATCCACCCACCTGGGCCTTCCAAAGTGCTGGGATTACAGGCGTGAGCCGCTGCGCCTAGCCTCTTTTTAAATTTTTTTTTTCTTTTTTTTTTAATTAAGATGGGGTTTCACCATGATGGCCAGGCTGGTCTTGAACTCCTGACCTCAGGTGATCCACCCACCTCGGCCTCCCAAAGTATTAGGATTACAGGCGTGAGCCACCTTGCCCAGCCTAAATTTTTAAAATTATTTTATTATTACTATCATTAAATTTTTGAGTTGGAGTTTCGCTCTTGTTGCCCGGGCTGGAGTGCAATGGCACGATCTCGGCTCACTGTAACCTCCGCCTCCTGAGTTCAAGAGATTCTCCTGCCTCAGCCTCCCAAGTAGCTGGGATTACAGGCATGCGCCACCACAGCTGGCTAATTTTGTATTTTTAGTAGAGATAGGGTTTCTCCATGTTGGTCAGGCTGGTCTCGAACTCCTAACCTCAGATGATCTGCCCACCTCGGCCTCCCAAAGTGCTGGATTACAGGCTTGAGCCCCGAGCCCAGCCAATTATCATTATTATTATTTTTTTTTTTGAGAGGTGGTCTCACTATGTTACCCAGGATGGTCTTGAACTCCTTCCTAGGCTCAAGCACTCTGCCTGGCTCAGGCTTCCAAAGTGTTGGGATTGCAGGCCTGAGCCAGCACGCCTGGCCCCTTTCTTATAGGGTTTCACTGTCACCAGGCTAGGGTACAGTAGTGGGATCTTGGCTCATGCAGCCTCGGCCTCCCAGGCTCAAGCAATCCACCTACCTCGGCCTCTTGAGTAGTTGTGACTACAGGTGAGTGCCATCATGCCTGGCTAATTTTTGTTTTTGTATTTTTTGTAGAGACAGGGTTTCGCCATGTTGCCCAGGCTCCTCTCAAACTCCTGTGCTCAAGCAATCTGCCCACTTGGGCCTCTCAAAGTGCTGGCAGTAGAGGTGTGAGCCACCACACCCAGCCCCAAGTTCGTTCTTTTATAGCTCTCAAAAAGATTAGGATTTTCTCTTAGAACACCTTAAGAAAAAATAAAATTAGAATAACAACAACAACAAAAAAGGATTTTCTTTCTTCTTTTTTGAGGTGGAGTCTTACTATGTTGCCTAGGCTGGTATCAAACTCCTGGGATCAAGTGATCCTCTCAATTTGACCTTCAAAGTTGTTGGGATTACAGGTGTGAGTTACTGTGCCTGGCCAAGGTTAGAATTTTAAAGCATTTTGTTATCTCATTTGATTTCCACAACAACTCAATGTGGATACAATTATGTGCCCTTTACAGATTTGTAAAGAGGCTCTGAGCGTTTAAATCACTTGCTGAAGGTCACTCAGCTGATAAGCAACAGAGAGGAGCCCAGAAGTCAAGATCCCTGAATCTACATAAATGCTCTCTTCTTTTTATCATAATACAGTCATTTTGGGGTGGGCGCAGTGGCTCATGCCTATAATTCCAGCACTTTGGGAGGCCGAGGCGGGTGGATCACGAGGTCAAGAGATCGAGACTATCCTGGTCAACATGGTGAAACCCCGTCTCTTCTAAAAATACAAAAATTAGCTGGGCATGGTGGTAGGCGCCTGTAGTCCCAGCTACTCAGGAGGCTGAGGCAGGAGCATTGCTTGCAGTGAACAGAGATTAGCCATTGCACTCCAGCCTGGGCAACAAGAGTGAAACTCTATCTCAAAAAAAAAAAAAAAAAAAAATACAATCATTTTGGACAAGAAACCACCTAACACATTTATTAAATATATAAAGGAAAATAAAAGATAGCATTCTTTTCAGAAAAAAAAACACATTTCAAAAAAAGGAAACTGGACTCAGTAGCTCACACCTGTATTCCTAGCACTTTGACAGGCTGAGGTGGGAGGATTACTTGAGCGGAGGAGTTCAAGTCCAGCCTGAGCAACATAGTGAGACCCTGTCTCTCCAAATAAATTAAAATAATAATAATAATAAAGAAAAAAAAGTTCCTAGAAGGAAGGGCAAAGGGAGCATTGGGGTCAATTATGTGTGTAAAATTTGGTCTACACTAAAACTTTTTAGAGATTTAGTAAATATTAGTTGATGATAGTACTTTTTGACGATAGCAGCTATTATTTATATTGTGTATGTTTGTTCTTATGCTTGTTTTATTTTTATTTTTGTCTTTTTTTCCCCTTTTTGTGGAGAACAGGGTATCACTATATTGCTCAGACAGGTCTTGAACTCCTGGGCTCAAGCTGTCCTCCTGCCTCTTCCTCCCTAAGAGCTGGGATTACAGGCGTGAGCCACCATGCCTGGCTATATTGTGTATGTTCTTATGGAGTCTAACATATGTTTTCCACAGTAGGGTTCAGTAAATTTGGGTGTACCAGGAGGGGACCATTGGCTAAATTTATCATGTTATGTTCCTGCCACGACAGGTAGTTGAGACTTGGGTTTATTAGTAAAGGTATGATCAGGGCTGGGCATAGTGGCACATGGCTATAATCCCAGCCCTTTGGTAAATCCAGGCAGGAGGATCACTTGAGGCTAGGATTTCGAGACCAGCCAGAGCAACATAATGAGACCCTGTATCTACCAAAAAAAAATGGTTTTAATTAGCTGGGCATGGTGGTACGCACCTGTAGCCCTAGCTACTCTGGAGGCCGAGGCAGGAAGATTGCTTGAGCACAGGAGTTCAAGACTGCAGCGAGCTGTGATCACCCCACTGCACTCCAGCCTGCCTGAGCAACAGAGCTGGATTCTGTCTCTAAAAAGAAATTTAAAAAAAATGTTATGGATATGATTTGGTGAGTGATGCAGAGAGGCAAAAGAATAGGACGCAATTCCCTGGAAGCACAACTGCTACCTGTGGGGATTGTCCTGGGGACTCCACTATCTGGAGATGCCAAAGGGTGGCAGTGTCTAAACTGAGGACGCACCCAAGTGCAGGAAGGCTGCACGGGCGGATGGCAAACACCTGAGCCTCCGAGGCTAGGGCCTGGCTCCGCTCCCATCTTTCTAAGATCTCTTACATAGCTGAGCATGGAGGCATGCCCTGAATCCCAGCTACTCTGGAGGCTAAAGCAGGAGGTTCACCTGAGTCCAGGACTTCAAGACAAGCCTGAACAACATATGTATAATATATATAAATGTGTTTATTTTTGCAGAGACAGGGTCTCAACATATTGCCCAGGCTGGTCTCAAACTCCTGGCTTCAAGCAATCCTCCCGCCTCAGCCTTCCAAAGTGTTGGGATTACAGGCAAATCCCAAAGGGCTGGGATTAAAGGTGTGAGACAGGAGAACTGTACCTGCCTAATTTTGTATTTTTAGTAGAGACAGGATTTCACCATGTTGGACAGGCTAGTTTCGAACTCCTGACCTCAGGTGATCCACCTGCCTCGGCCTCTCAAAGTGCTGGGATTACAGGCCTGAGCCACCCAAACCAGCCTTTAATACTTTTTTTAAAAAATTTTATTTATTTACTTATTTTTTTGAGACAGAGTGTTGCTCTTGTTGCCTAGGCTGGAATGCAATGGCGCCATCTCGGCTCACCGGAACATCCATCTCCCGGGTTTGAACGATTCTGCTGCTTCAGCCTCTGTCTCCTGACATAGCCTCCCGAGTAGCTGGGACTACAGGCATGCGCCACTGGACCCAGCCAATTTTTGTATTTTTGTAGAGACGGGTTTTCACCGTGTTATCCAGGCCAGTCTCAAACTCCTAAGCTCATTCGATCTGCTCACCTCAGCCTCCCAAAGTGCTGGGACTACAGGCATGAGCCACCACACCCAGCCAGCCTTTGTTTTCATAAACTAAGAAAATGGATATTTAACTGGCAAATTAGTTGTTATGCTGTTAATTTTTCTTTTACGTATTTTGTGATATTTCATAAAACAAAAATAAAAAACATCAAAGAAAGATTTGATCCTCTTCCCCCTTATCACAGGTCAGAGCACAGCTGTCCACGAAAACCCCCTTCTCCCTCAGCTCTTAAACCTACTTTAGTGGAGGCTATTGAATGCAGGAGAAGAAAGCTGCATCTAAAAATGACTTGGAATTCTGGGGACATTCTTGGCGGAGACACCCAATCACAGGAACAGCCCCAGGCCTGGTTGTGAAAGAGGCTACTTGTCTCTGGGCGCCTCCATTCCTGAACCCCCACCCTGTCCTTTCGACATCTTCTCCCCCAGGCACCTGGCAGTCTCGTGGGACTCCCAAAGTCACCTCCGCCAGCACCAGACACGCATGAAACCCACAAAGGGAAGAGACTTATTGAAAGTGGGCTTAACCCCGTAAGGATTTAGTTGTTTGTGTTTTGTGGGTTTTTTTTAAGCATTTACATTTTGCAAGTATTTAGGAAGTGGGCAAGGAAAGACTAAAGAGACAGCTAAAACTCCTGTGGGAGGGGTCTTTCTAAAGCCTTCACAGAATGGTCAGGGGACCCCGCAGGAGGACCTAACACTTCAAGACCCTGTCTTGTCCAACGTCGGAGCCTCAGTGGCAAGCCAGCTTAGTAGGCACCAAATATGTGTTGAATGAATTAAATGACTTCTTGTTTTGTTCTGTGCCAGGCAGTGTGTGAGTCATTGGGAATATGTCAGTAAGAAAACAGACAAAAATTCCTCTCCTCTGAAAACTGTTTTCCATCTACGTATGGGGGCAGGAGGGAAGGAGGATGAGGGCGCTGAGGACTACCAACAAAATAAGTACATTTCTGTTAAACTGATATTATACAGTAAGTACTTTGGGCAAAAAAGAAAGAAAGAGAGAAAGAAAAGAAAGAGAGAGGGAGGGGGGAGGAAAGGAGGAAGGGAGGAAGATCCTTCCTAGAGGACCAGAGTTCAGAGTAAGAGCCTGTTGCAATTGGACATGAGAAGGTCAGGGGAGGCTTCCATGCAAAGGTGTCCTTTTCAAGTGAAGGAGTGGAGGAGTGAGCTGCGAGGCTATGAGGAACAGAGACAGCAAGGTGATGAATTCCCCTGACCCTTCAACATTTCTTGTCATTTCAAGACTGAATCTCTCAATTTCTAAGAATATATTATGCAAAACCCTGTCTCTACAAGAAACAGAAAAATTAGCTGGGCATGGTGGCGTGTGCCTGTAGTCCCAGCTACTTGGGAGGTTGAGGTGGGAGGATTACCTGAGCCCAGGGAGGTCAAGGTTGCAGTGAGCCATGACTGTGCCCCTGTACTCCAGCGTTCTGAGACAGGACAACAGAATGAGACCCTGTCTCAAAAAAAAAAAAAAAAATGCTGTTTCTTGTTTCAGTAGTTTGTATATACTGTTCCCTTTGCCTGATATTTACCTCCCATCTTTTCCACTTGGCCAATTCCTATGTGTCGCTGAAGATCCATTTCAGATGCCACCTTCTCTAGAAGCATTTCTCAGTGCCCAGAGGGAGAGGCAATTGTTACTACCTTTGGGCTCCCATAATACTTTGTTGACTTCTTACTAGAAGCTCTCAGTATCTCTCCTGAGTCACATGTGTTTGTAGAACTCTTGCAACAAAGGGTAAGCTATGACTGTCACCATAGCTTTTAGACATAAGGGAAAACAGGTTGTAACAAGTCAGTTGTCTCAGGTCATCGACTGGATTTGGAAGGCTAGACTTGAAGGTCAATAAACCAGGCTCCAAAACAGAGCTCTTCCTATGATTCCCGGAGCCTCACCTAGCATTGGGGGAATTACATTTAAATTAGAATTTTCTGCTGCATCGTGATCGACTTGAGGAGAGACACCATTTCGACTTAGTTGGGGGAGGGGTTGTCTGAGGCATACTGGATAAATATTTGTTTAGTGAATAAAGGGATGAATTAGTCACCAACAGTTCAGGCATTCACGTGGAATTTATTTTTGAGCCTGCGCCTTCCTCTGCTCCCTAAATCTTGCCTCACAACTACTTGCTCCACTTGACCTCACCTGAACCAAATAGAGCTAGGAAAAGGGATGATTTTGGCATTTGGCTGCTTTCCTTCCACTTTGGGCACTCGTAACTACATTGGTTTGCAGACTGCTGGGGGAGGGTGCAGGGTTGAGAGTGCAGTGACTCAGTCGGGGGGTAGCAGGGCCAGCAGCACCTGGGGCCAGAGGCCGCTGCGAAGCGGAGCCCAGGGCTTAGCCATTCTCTCCTCTGCCTCCTCGCTGGCCCTGGACTCTTCTCCCAAACAGTAGGCAAGCCTCAGATGCCAGGTCAGATGCAGGACAAAAAAGGACTAGTTTTCCCAGTCTTTCTGGAAAGATAGAGAATATAGTTTTCGGCTGGTCTCTAAGCTAATAAATGAGATACTGTATTCATCACTCAGGTACAGGAGAACTGGAAGAGAAGATATTCTGGGAATGACTAAGAACGAGGGAAGAGAAGGCCTTCAAGAAGGCACCTTTATTTTCTTTTTCCTTTTTTTTTTTTTAGACGGAGTTTTGCTCTTTTTGCCCAGGCTGGAGAGCAGCAGTGCAATCTTGTCTCAATGCAACCTGTACCTCTCAGGTTCAAGCAATTCTGTTCTCTCAGCCTCTTAAGTAGCTGGGATTTTGCAGGCATGTGCTACCACATCCGGCTAATTTTTGTATTTTTACTAGAGACAGGGTTTCACCAAGTTGGCCAGGCTGGTCTTGAACTCCTGACCTCAGGTGATCTGCCCACCTTGGCCTCCCAAAGTGCTGGGATTACAGTTGTGAGACACTGCATCTGGCCTAATTTTGAATTTTTAGTAGAGAGAGGATTTCACCATGTTGGACAGGCTGTTCTCTAACTCCTGACCTCAGGTAATCCACCCACCTTGGCCTCCCAAAGTGCTGGGATTATAGGCATGAGCCACAGCACCCAGCCAAAGAAGGCAGCTTTCTTAGGGAGGACTTATTCCTGTACCTCAAAGGCAGCCCGAAATACGTGTTGAGTGAACTAGCTGGATCTTTGAGAGGGAAATCTTTGTGCTTCTGGTGGTTGGAGATAGGTACTTTTCTTCCATATCAGGGTGGAGAACATCTATGTTGCCTACTTTAGTTTCTAAAGAGCTTTCCAGGCTGGACACAGTGGCTCACACCCGTAATCCCAGTATTTTGGGAGGCTGTGGCAGGCAGATCACTTGAGGTCAGGCGTTCAAGACCAGCCTGGCCAACATGGTGAAACCCCATCTGTACTAAAAATGCAAAAATTAGCCGGGCGTGGTGGTACATGCCTGTAGTTCCAGGTACTCAGGAGGCTGAGGCAGGAATCACTTGGACCCGGGAGGCGGAAGTTGTAGTGAGCCGAGATCTCGCCACTGCACTCTAGCCTGGGCCCATACCAACCTCCCAAAGTGCTGGGATTACAGGCGTGAATCACCAACGCCCAGCCTGGAAAGCTCTTTAGAAACTAAAGTAGGCAACATAAATGTTTCCTCACTCTGCTATAGAAGAAAAACATCATCTCCACATTTTGAGACTCTGTCTCAAGAAAAGAGCTTTCCATATGCAGTGTCTCAAGGCTAAACTCAGGATTGCTAATTGTTACTGATCCACCTCTTTTATCCACTCAGTCTAAGTATGGAGAGTCCAGGATGCGCCAGGTACATGCAATGAGCTTCCTATGCCAAGAGGCTGTGGGCCCAAGTCTACAAGTATGGAATGGAAGCAGATACAGGAGCTATGACCATTGTCTGTCAGGAAACAGGGGAGGAAGGCTCCAAAGACAGATTATATCTGAACAAAGTCTTGGATATTTTAGTTGCTTTTTATGGGGCAGTTGAGTGAGAGAAGAACTGTAGCTCTATTTTAACTGAATTATCTTATTGTTCAAACATGAAAGCAATGCTGTATATTTTAAAGGGAGGTAGGAGAGAGATAAAAGCCCTGAAGAATTCCATTTCCATGGAGTCTCCTGGGTAGATAAGATCTCAGCTCCGGTGGCGAGATGGGGAGAAGGGAGGGCATGGGACCCCACGCCCCACCCATTCTTTCAGCCTAGAACACCCAAATCCCAAACCCTGATTACACCTTCACATCGAATGCGTCCCTATGTTTTAAAAATGTAAAATATTGGCAGAAGTAAGGCATGAGCCCCGCCTGCCTCTCTGTAAAATGAAAGTGTCACCTATGCTTTCTCTCCAGAGTCGAATCTAGTGCTCTCATTTTACAGCTCCCAGCCATATCAATCATTTTCATCTCAACAGTATGTTATCTTGAGGGTTGAGGGCTTGTGATCAGAGAATAGGGAGTCAGGGTAGGGTGGGGACGGGTGTGGGGGAGGTTGAGAATGAGGGAACACTATGGGGTGGGGAAGTGGAGAAGGGAAAGCATCTGAAAGGGGAACTTCTCCCCCACCCTCATTCTCCCCCTCTGTGGAGGACACTTCTTCCCTCCACTCCCATCCAGGGTTTCTTCACTGGAGATGAGGCTAAATCCCTGCACCACCAAGGTGTTAGTTTCATGCTTTGACCTCACTAGGAGTCACGGTCTTCAGGCCTGAAGCCCTCCCGGGGCCAGGCACTCTGCTTCCAAACACAATGCTTGGGGAGACTGTGGAAGCAAAGGAGGAGGACGCCATAAAACAATAAATAAGTAGAGTGAAGACAATTAACTTTTGTTTAGAATCTCACCATTTGCAAAGAGGAGAATTCCACGCTCAGCACAGCCGTTTGAGTTGGGCAGTGTTATTATTCTCCATGCTTTATGACCGGGAAAGCAAGGCCATGTAGTTAAAACACTTTCCCGAGATTACTGGCCTAGTGATTACTAGACATAAACAGCAGGACACAAATAGGAAGAAGAAGGGGAAGAGTGGAGAACCCACTCTTTTTGGGGCAGGCAGGTCTACGGAGTAAATGACACCCACTCATTCCAGCCTGAAAAATGGGAGTGTCACCCCAAACGTAAGATACAGTCGTGTGTGGTGTTTCCTGATCTGCATCTTCCTTCCTCTAAAGATTTGAAAACACCCAGGCGCAGTGGCTCATACCTGTAATCCCAGCACTTTGGGAGGCTGAGGCGGCGGATCACCTGGGGTTGGGGTTCGAGACCAGCCTGACCAACATGGAGAAACCCCATCTCTACTAATAATACAAAAACTTAGCTGGGCGTGGTGGCGCATGCCTGTAACCTCAGCTACTTGGGAGGCTGAGGTAGTAGAATCGCTTGAACATGGGAGATGGAGGTTGCAGTGAGCCGAAATTGCACCACTGCACTCCAGCCTACACAAAAAGAGCAAAACTCCATCTCAAAAACAAAAAAAAAAGATTTGAAAACTAAGTAAGGATCATATATTTTCTGATCAGAACCCCTGTTTTTCTGCTTAAAATCAGCTCTATAAGAAGCAAACCTCTTTGGGGCTTTCAGCACTGGCTATTTTTGCCAGTGCAGACAATAGCTACTTTAAAGAGCAGCCTGCCCTGCCCCTCGGAGGGAGGGTGGGGTGGCCGGTGACTCATCGGACACCTGGGGGTGAGGAAAGCACCACAGTGTGGGGGCTGTTTGTCTGAGGTTCCAAGCCCTTCCAGCCCTGGGGCCTGCACCTCGGGGCCCTTCAGCTGTGGCCTCGGGCCCTAGCTCCAAAGGGGTTTCCACAGGGACCTTGGGCTCGGGCAGAAGCCTAACTGTAAAAATAGAACAATTCAAAATAGAAAAACAAATACAAACACTACTGCCCACTGGGTCTCTCTGTTAAAAACAGGAACACATTCCAGAGGGTCTGTATTAGAATTTCTTGTTCAAAGAATTTTTGGTGTTAATATCCTCCCTCCTATCTGAAGGTGAGTTGGAGGTGACTTCCCAGAGCCCAGCCCAGTGCCTGCTGCTCAGCAGGTATTTATTGATGGACTGGCTCTCCCAACCCCAACTGCCCACAGCTAAGGCAGAAAAAAGAAGAGAAGAAAAGAAGAAGAAGAAAGAAGAAAGAAGAAAAGAACAAGAAGAAGAGGAAGAGGAAGAAGAAGAAGTTCGGGGAAACGAAGCAAGCTCATAACTGCTGGTGAGTGCTTCTCTGGTCGATGCAGGTGAGGTCCTCAGAGATTCCTGAAGGCTGCCACAGGACATCAGCTCTTCACTTGATATCTAAGTGAAGCTTCTGAGGCTGAGAGTACGTGAGCCGTGTCGGCTGAGCAGCTGGAGGGCAGGCTATGAGAGCAGTCGCCATGTAGCCAACCCAACAATAGCCTGGCGTTGCCATTTCCCTAGAGAAAGTCATTTAGCCCTCTTCCGCTCAATTTCTTCATCTGTAAAGCATGAGGCGAGATGCCCATCTCAATGGCCAGTTAAAGGCTTAGATCAGACAACATGTGTGAAAGTCTCTGGAAAACTGGAAGGAGAATATGACTGCGTTCCCAGGACAGGGACTGGTTTTATTCATCTTTGTCTGCCCAGAATATACAGAGGAACACAAGAAGCACTCAACGAACAAATGATTAAAGGATGATGAGGAGTGATTAACAAATTCTGGGTGGGCCGAATATTTCAAGGCTGGGAGAATATTTCAAGACACGTGGAGTATGGATGGGTGCGGTGGCTCACGCCTGTAATCCTGGCACTTTGGGAGGCCAAGGGGGGAGGATCACAAGTCAGGAGATTGAGACCATCCTGGCCAACATAGTGAAACCCTGTTTCTACTAAAAATAAAAAAATTAGCTGGGCGTGGTGGTATGTGCTTGTAGTACCAGCTACTTGGGAGGCTGAGGCAGAAGAATCGCTTGAACCTGGGAGGTGGAGGTTGCAGTGAGCTGAGATTGCGCCGCGGCACTCCAGCCTGGCAACAGAGTGAGACTCCATCTTAAAAAAAAAAAAGAAAGATAAATGGAGTAGTCCAGGAGGGGGTGCTTCAGTGAACAGAAGGAGGGTGTTAGAAGTATCCAAAACAAACGTGGGGCATCTTGGGAGTCCTGAAGTCCAAAGAATATGGATCATCTGGGTGTCTTGAAGAGTCTTGTTAGCACTTGGAACATCTTCAAGTACAGTTGCCTAGTGAAGAGGAGTTTCAGTGGAACTTCAGGGGAGTGGGTCTAAGCTGGATAGATTACACAGAAGAAAAAATCTAAGGTGAAGACATAAACATACACACAGGGACTGGCATGGCGGCTCAGGCCTGTAATTCCAGCACTTTGGGGGGCCAAGGTGGGAGGATCTCTTGAGCCCAGGAGTTCAAAACCAGCCTGGGCAACACAGTGAGATCCCATCTCCACAAAAAATTTAAAAATTAACTGGGCATGGTGGTGTGCACTGGTAGTTCCAACTGCTTGGGAGGTTGAGGTGGAGGATCCCTTGAGCTCAGGAGTTTGAGGTCGCAGTGGGCAGTGATCATGTCACTGCACTCCAGCCTGGGTGACAGATCAAGACCCTGTCTCAAAACAAAAATAAGACAGAAACACACACATGCACACACAAATACTGACATGTGACATTGTGGAAGGCTCTTTCCTTCCCTGCACCTTCTCACTGATGGAACTGTCACTGATGAGAGTATGTGTGTGCCATTTCCAAAGGTGATGGGAATGAAGATAGATTGAAACCCACTCTCCTGAGGCCTCCAAGCTCTACTCAGACCTTCTGGGGGGGCCTTTTTCCCTTTATTCTGCTCAGGTGCAAATGATCTGCTCAGGTGCAAATAATTCTCTGTCTCTCTTTTTTTTTTGAGATGGAGGCTCACTCTGTCACCCAGGCTGGAGTGCAGGGATGCGATACCCGCTCACTGTAACCTTTGCCTCCTGCGTTCAAGCAATTCTCCTGCCTCAGCCTCTCAAATAGCTGGGATTACAGGTGCCTGCCACCATGCCTCGTGAATTTTTTTTGTAGTTTTAGTAGAGATGGGGTTTCACTATATTGGCTAGGCTGGTCTTGAACTCCTGACCTCGTGATCCATCTGCTTCAGCCTCCCAAAGTGCTGGGATTACAGGCGTGAGCCACCAACCCTGGCCTCTCTCACTCTAAATTAGCAAAATTTGAGCACACCTGGAACCTGATAGGAAGGGACCAGCAAAAAGGGAAATACGTTATTTATGATATTTCATCAAACTCAATATGCCATCAGTATTAAGATGAAAGACTATTTTGTATATCACAGAGAGAAAAAAATGTTGCCAAACTATGACATCTCATTCTGATTTCAGAGATGTTAAAATGGGGAAAATATGCAATGTATTTATATCCAATATGAAAAAATACTGCTATGTCCATTTGAAAAGCAAGTCATTAGTGATGTATTAGATAGCTCATATTAAGTAAATCCTAATTTAATATTGCTGTATGTTATAAATAATAATTCATTTAATCCTTGAAACAATCCAAAAGTACTATTATCTTTGTTTTTATTATTTATTTATGTATTCCTGTAGAGTCAGCAATAAGCACTATTAATATTATCAATCCCTTTCTACAGATTAGGAATTGTGCCTCTGAGAGGTTAAGAAATTTGCCAAAGTTGCTGGGTGCGCTGGTTCATGCCTGTAATCCCAGCAGTTTGGGAGGCCCAGGCGGGTGGATCACCTGAGATCAGGAGTTCGAGACCAGCCTGACCAATGTGGAGAAACCCTGTCTATACTAAAAATACAAAATTAGCCAAGCATGGTGGCGCATGCGTGTAATCCCAGCTACTCAGGAAGCTGAGGCAAGAGAATCACTTGAACACAGAAAGCGGAGGTTGCAGTAAGATGAGATCACTCCACTGCACTCCAGCCTGGACAACAAGAGTGAAACTTTCTCTTAAAAAAAAAAAAGAAAGAAAGAAATTTGTGAAAGGCAATGAGTAGCAGATCCAAGCTTCAAACCTTGGTTCGCATTTCTAAGTTTACCCTTCCCCAAACCAAGTCTGTTCTTATCACTGAGAGATGTATTGGAAGAAAAGAGAAATGTTTGAGGTGATGGGTATCCCAATTACTCTAATTTGATCTTCACACATTATATACATGTGTATTATATACATTAAAATATCACATGTACCTCCAGAATATGTACAACTATCATATCAATAAACAAACTAAATGACAAAGAAAAGATATATGCTGGCCACAGTAAAAGTCTGGCAAATAAATAAGTGAATGAATGAAGAAATCATCAAAGCACAGAAATTTGAATAAATGTCTCTCTTCTGTTCCTCATTCATCTTAGGAAAAGTGTCAACATGTCTTCTGTAAGTTCAAGGTCGTGGAATATTGGTTAAATTCTAAAAGAGGTAAGAAAATGAGAGTGGGCAGTGGGATGTGGCGTATGCGAGGGAAAGAAATGTTACAAAAATAATCAGCATGACTGTGTTGTTGCTGTTGCTCTCCTATTCATCTAACTATAGTCTAATGATTTATCAGGTATGACATCTGGGCTGCGAAGAATGACAGTGTTCTGGGAGAGAGTGCCACCTATTGAATGACCATCACCACGACTGGAGAATTTCATCCAGGACAGCCAGAATGACCCAAGAGGGCAAAACAGCTTCAGGAATGGACCCACAATGAGAAAGCCAACTGACCAACAGATGACTGTGAACCTAAAGCTGAATTCTTATCCAGGCCATGCTGATGATAATAGCTCAGAAAGCCGTCTTTGTAAGATGAAGAATCTCGAAAAGGTCTTCCAGGCCTGAACAAACAGGAAGCTGTTGAATTCCATGGTCTGTGCAGTGTTGCAGTCCAGGTCCACACCACACTGCTACAACCAATGCAGAGGCAAACCTAAACCTTTCAAGGGGAAAAAACCCAACAATCCCTGAGCCCCTATTATGTGCTTTATAAATGCATTCACTTCACCTTTATTCATTCCATAAATATTTACTGAGCAGTTACAATGTGCAACTGTCCTACTTAATGGGGGATAACATGGAACAAAGGCAGCAGTCCAGGTTCCTGCTGTCAAGGAGCTTACGTTGGGGAAGGAGGAGGAGGTGACAGAAAAGAAACAAGCACTTAGGTTATTTCAGACAGTAATAAATGTCGTGAAAAAAGTAAAACTGGAGGCCATGTGTGGTGGCTTACATCTGTAATCCCAGCACTTTGGGAGGCCAAGGCAGGCAGATCACAGGTCAGGAGTTTGAGACCAGCCTGACCAACGTGATGAAACCCTGTCTCTACTAAAAATACAAAAATTAGCCAGGTGTGGTGGTGTGCACCTGTAATCTCAGCTATTCAGGAGGCTAAGCAGGAGAATTTGCTTGAACCTGGGAGGCAGATGCTGCAGTGAGCTGAGATCACGCCACTGTACTCCAGCCTGGGCGACAAGAGCGAGAATTCGTCTCAAAATACATAAATAAATAAATAAACAAATAAATGAAATAAAACTGGAAAATAGGATGAAAGTGGTTACATAATTTAAACCTACTAATGCTTTCAAGACATAATATTATTTCTGGGCCAAGTGCAGTGGCTCACGCCTATAATCCCAACACCGAGGCAGGACGATCACTTGAGGTCAGGAGTGTGAGACCAGCCTGGCCAACATGGTGAAACCCCATTTCTACTGAAAAATACAAAAATTAGGCAGGCGTAGTGGTGCATGCCTGTGGTCCCAGCTACTCAGGAGGCTGAGGCAGGAGAATCACTTGAACCCAGAAAGCATAGGTTGCAGTGAGCCAAGATCTCACCACTGCACTCCAGCCTGGGAGACATAGTGAGACGTCGTCTCAAAATAAACAAACAAGCCAGGTGTAGTGGCTCATGTCCCTAATCCCAGCACTTTGGGAGGCCAAGGTGGGTGGATCACCTCAGGTCAGGAGTTCAAGACCAGCCTGGCCAACATGGTGAAACCCCATCTCTACAAAATAAATAAATAAATAAATGAAAATAAAAATATTATTATTCCCAGGCTCTGAGAGGTATTTATCCCAAAGTCAGTTGAAGTGAACTGTGCTCAAGCGAGTGAATAATCCAGATAGCAAGGATTTAATCATCTATCTTTTGGAATCCAAAATCTGTCTCTCATCACCATACAAAGCAGCTCAGGAAGAGTAAGTGGATAATCATTGCAAGATGTCTTGGTTGGCATGTCATGTCAATGACCATCTCTATGTTGTTGTGAGATTATTTACAATACCCAAATGCCTCTAGCAGGGCACGTAGATGAAAGGATACCTGTGTAGGTATTTACATGGATTTGCAGAATCTGATGCTCCTTATTCTTTAAGAGTACCCTTAAGAGAGAAAAAACAAAGACTCTTCCATTTTTGCCATGTGCGGGAGTATTTTTGGCATTCGGTCTTCTACTGTTCTTATAAATTTGAGACATTTAAAAAGTTACTTTGTTGGCCAAGTCTCATCATGTTAGGGAATATATGGACTTTCTTATGCTTTTATAGTAAACTGTCATTTCTATGAAGATGGGAAGAAGAGCTTTGGAGAGATCCATGGTGTGTGGTTCCTGCCAAGCCATCTGCAGGATGGGGACTACTGGATTACCCCTGTAGAGGAAGAGACTACCCTTTGTGTTTGAGATTGGGAGGATGTTGCCGTCTCCTCCAAATGGCTAAGGCAGGGTCTTCACATTGTCAGAGCCCCTCAGACAGCCCTCAGACAGCCTGTTGCTTACTTACTCTCCGAGGAAGCCGGAAGGGACATGTGTTTCCTTACCTCTTACTGCCTTCCTCCTCCAGGGACAGGCACAGGTTCTTAGGCTGCTAGTGAGCAGAGTGGCTGGAACCACTTCAATTCCAATTAAGTCTTGAAAACTTTACAGTAGTTCCCAACTACCAAAGATGACTATGCATCCTACAATTGGGTTTAAATCAGAACGGGATTGCTCAGTTTGACAAGCCCAGCTGCCAGCTGACTTAAAAAGCTGGCTCTTTTCAAGACTCAGCGTTAACAAGTAGGAAATACGTTGGTAACACACAGGCCTTGAGTGCATCGTTGCATTATGAACAGCAGAGTGACCAGCACAGACCCAACCAATGCCTCTGAATTCCCACCTCCCATTTGTTACTTCTGCTGGCTGCATTCCTTCTAAAAAGCAAGACACAATCTTTAATATGCTCTTATTGGCCAGGTGCAGCTCATGCCTGTAATCCTAGCACTTTGGGAGGCTGAGGCAGGTGGATCACGAGGTCAGGAGTTTGAGACCAACCTTACCAACATGGTGAAACCCCATCTCTACTAAAAATAAAAAAATTAGCCAGGCGTGGTGGCACATGCCTGTAATCCCAGCTACTCAGGAGGCTGAGGCAGGAGAATCGCTTGAACCAGGGAGGCAGAGGTTGCAGTGAGCCGAGATCTCACCTCTGCACTCCAGTCTGGGAGACAGAGCAAGACTCCACCTCAAAAAAAAAAAAAAAATAAAAAGGCATTTATTGAATTTGAAAATGGCGATAGGCATTTTGAAGAAATAACCCATCAAAAAACATAAAATAACCAAAGCAAACTCTAAAGCGCTTTTAAAAAAGCATAACAGACTGATAATACCAACACCTTACTCTGTTAGCCTTCCCTGGATCATGCAGGGTTATGTTATCTGTTTGTGTCATGCTGTTATCCTTGAGGAAACAGAACCATAAAATATTACTAAGGCAAGGCTGAGTTACCGCCTGACTAAACATGGGGCTCCCCTGATAAGATCTTTCCTGTGCAAAGCTCAGTGGATTGTTCTTTGCACAATTTCCCCTTCTCTGACCACATAAATCTTCAACCCCAGAACTGAGTGTTCCCTTTTGTTTTTACATAACCTGTCTAATTTCTCTATCATGGAGTTTTGCATAAGATACAGTAAGCAGTCTTGTAATGTCTATGCACACTTTTTTAAAAAAAAAATCTGGAGTCTTGGCCGGACGTGGTGGCTCACACCTGTAATCCCAGCACTTTGGAGGCCAAGGCGGACGGATCACCTGAGGTTGGCAGTTCAAGACCAGCAGCCTGACCAATATGGTGAAACCCCGTCTTTAAAAAAAAAAAAAAAATCTGGAGTCTTACTCTGTTGCCCAGGCTGGGGTGCAGCGGTGTGATCTCAGCTTACTTACTGAAACCTCTGCCTCCTGGGTTCAGGCAATTCTCCTGCCTCACCCTCCTGAGCAGTTGGGATTATAGGCATCTGCCACCACACCCTGCTAATTTTTACATTTTTAGTAGAGATAGGAGTTTCACCATGTTGGCCAGGCCTCAAATGATCCACCCACCTCAGCCTCCCAAAGTGCTCTGGGATTACAGGTGTGAGCCACCGAGCCCAGCCTGCACGCTGTCTTATAAGGTTCTCCAACTATCCAGACACTCATAATGTTTCCAAATAACTACAGCCTTTTTTTCCCCTCATATTGTTAGCATTGTTCTTTTTTTTGAAATGGAGTCTTGTTCTGTCACCCAGGCTGGAGTGCAGTAGCGCAATCTCAGCTTACTGCAACCTCTGCCTCCTGGGTTCAAGCGATTCTCCTGCCTCAGGGTAGCCGGGACTATAGGCAAACACCACCATGCCCGGCTAATTTTTATATTTTTAGTAGAGATGGGGTTTTGCCATATTGGCCAGGCTGCTCTCAAACTCCTGACTTCAGGTGATCTGCCCACCTCAGCCTCCCAAAGTGTTGAGATTACAGGCATGAGCCACCACATAGTCATTGTTCTTTAAATGTGGATTGCTTAGTAACTTGGCACATGTTTATTTCAACAGATTTTTTTTTTTTTTTGAGACAGAGTCTCACTCTGCTGCCCAGGCTGGGGTGCAGTGGCACAATCAGCTTGAGCCTTCCAAACTCAAGTGATCCTCCCACCTCAGCCTCCCTGGTAGCTGGGACCACAGGCACACACCACCATGCAAGGTAATTTTTGTATTTTTTGTAGAGAAGGGGTTTTGCAACGTTGCCCAGTCAGATCTCGAACTCTTAGACTCAAGTGATCTGGCCACCTTGGCCTCCCAAAGGGCTGGGATTACAGGCGTGTACCACCTCGCCCTGCCCTTATCATTAATATATTGATTATGACAGTGATGATAGCTTTCTCTGAGACATTTCATTTATTCAGCCAGCATTTTTTTTTTTTTTTTTTTTTTTTGAGACGAAGTCTTGCTCTGTAGCCCGGGCTGGAGTGCAGTGGCATGATCTTGGCTAACTGCAACTTGGCTCGCCTGCAATGCCTCCCAGGTGCAAGCAATTCTCCTGCCTCAGCCTCCCAAGTAGCTGGGATTACAGGCACCTGCCACCGTGCCTGGCTAATCTTTGTATTTTTAGTAGAGACAGGGTTTCACCATTTTGAGCAGGCTTGTCTTGAACTCCTGACCTTGTGATCTACCCGCCTTGGCCTCCCAAAGTGCTGGGATTACAGGCGTGAGCCACTGCACCTGGCCTCAGCCAGCATTTTGTGGAGAACTTTCTTCTTAGTGGCAGGCAGTGTGAAGCCAGTTGTAGTTCAAACACGTGTGGTAAATAGACCAGGTGAATAGCACTGGGGAAGACACTATTTGAGGAAAGGCTTGGAGCATGCCAGGTCTGAGGAAGGCAAACACTTGCATTTCAAGCAGAGGGAACCATTTGAGGAAGGTATCAGAGGCATCTCAAGTTAGAAGAAATGCAAGCAGTGTAATTGGTGTGGCAGAAGTGAAAGGTATATTGGTGGGATGGTGGGAAGTGAGCTGAAAGACCTGGGCCATAGCGCATCAATAGGACAGCAGAAAAAAAGAAAAAAAAAAAAAAGGCTGGGCGCGGTGGCTCACGCCTGTAATCCTAGCACTTTGGGAGGCCGAGGTGGGTGGATCACCTGAGGTCAGGAGTTCAAGACCAGCCTGACCATCATGGTGAAACCCCATCTTAAAAAAAAAAACAGACAGCAGAATGTCTCTGTGTCTTTTATTTTATCTATTTATTTTTGAGACAGGGTCTTGCTCTCTTGCCGAGACTGCAGTGCAGTGGTGCAAACATGACTCACTGCAGCCTTGGCCCCTTGGGCTCAAGTGATCCTCCCACCTCAGCCTCCAAAGCAGCTGAGACTAGAGGCATATACCACCATGCTGTCTAATTTTTATTTTTATTTTTACTTTTTTTTAAAATTTTTATAAAGATGGGGTTTCACCATGATGGCCAGGCTGGTTTTGAACTCCTGACCTCAGGTGATCCACCCACCTTGGCCTCCCAAAGTGCTAGGATTACAGGCGTAAGCCACCGCACCCGGCCTATTTTTACTTTTTTTAAAAATTTTTATTATTATTACTTTCTTGAGATGGAGTCTCACTCTGTTGCTCAGGCTGGAGTACGATGATGCAACCTTGGCTCACTGCAACCTCTGCCTCCTGGGTTCAAGCAATTCTCCTGCCTCAGCCTCCTGAGTAGCTGGGATTACAGGTTAAGCCACCATGCCCAGCTAATTTTTGTATTTTTACCAGTGATGAGGTTTCACCATGTTGGTCAGGCTGGTCTCAAACTCCTGATCTCATGATCTGCTCATCTCAACTTCCCAAAGTGTTGGAATTATAGGCATGAGCCACTGTACCCAGCTTTATTTTAATTTTTTTGAGACAGGGTGTCACTCTGTCACCCAGGCTGGAGTGCAGTAGTGCATTCTCAGCTCACTGCAACCTCTGCCTTCCAGGTTCAAGTGATTCTCCTGCCTCAGTCCCCCGAGTAGCTGGGACTACAGGTGCCCGCTACCATGCCTGGCTAATTTTTGCATTTTTTTGGTAGAGACATGGTTTCACCATGTTGGCCAGGCTGGTCTTGAACTCCTGGCCTCAAGTCATCTGCCCGCCTTGGCCTCCCAAAGTGCTGGCATTACAAGCATGAGCCACCATGCCCGGCCAAATTTTTTAGTTTGTTGTAGAGACAGGGTGCCACCATGTTGCCCAGGCTGGTCTCAAACTCCTGTGTTCAAAACCTCCCACCTTGGCATCCCAAAATGTTGGGATTACAGGCGTCAGCCACCAGATCCAGGCCCCTGTCCCTTTTATTACCAATCAAAAATTCTATTAGGTTATTCACTTGCCCTGGAATTTTAGACCACACACATACACACCCCTCTTTACTTTGATTAAAAAATAATATGCCCTGTCATCAGTAGAAATGGGATTATGCCACACGGGAAGACTGATATTTATATCTGGTACCTTTTCTGCAGACTTTATATATTCATGTATTCATAAACTATGTATATCTTCACTTACACACTGTGGTTTACAAGATCCTTTTTAAAAATCATCTTTCTAGCCAGGCACGTGGCTCACACCTGTAATCCTAGCACTTTGGGAGGCCAAGGCGGGTTAATCACCTGAGGTCCAGAGTTCAAGACCAGCCTGGCCAACATGGTGAAACCCCGTCTCTACTAAAAATACAAAAATTACCTGGACACGGTGGTGCATGCCTGTAATCCCAGCTACTTGGGAGGCTGAGGCAGGAGAATCGCTTGAACCCAGGGAGGTGGAGGTTGCAAAGAGCCAAGATCATGCAACTGCACTCCAGCCTTGGAGACAGAGTGAAACCCTGTCTTAAAAAAAAAAAAAAAAATTATTTTTCTATCTTAAGTAGTAAAATATCTAGAGCATAGGAATATATATGTATATATCTGAATTGATGCTTATTCAGTGTAAGCAGCTATATAGATGTGGGGAAATTCTGAGAAATTTGAAAAATTAGATGTGCAATGAAATTGGCATTTAATTAGCCATTAGTTAAAGACACCAAAATATAATAGTCTGCAAAAATTGTTCATTGTTCGAATTCCCGGTGTGAAAAGCTGAGTTTATGTGCCAGCCCTTGCACAGCGGTGGTTTTGAATAATTCGCCTTGAACTGATGCCCTTGGTTCTCCATCTGTCAATACATTAGCATCTGAATTTCTATGGGGAAGGCATATTTTTAAAATCTTGTCTTTGCTCTTGATTTTCACTGTGATTTTAAAACTGTATTTCTACTGAAGTCATGTTAATTTCAGCTCAGGCAAATAGTTGTTCCCACCCTGTTAAAAATGGAGATGCTTCTACTAGTTTCTTTCTTGATTATCATAAATTATGAGGTATCACAGACAGGGGTGAAATAAGATCAGTATGACCTAAGAGAGCCTGGGAAATAATCACATCATTTTTAAATGGAATAGAAAATAAGTTGGAAATCTTGATTTCAAGGCTGTAGGAGTAAGGAATGCAGCACAAAAATTCAATGAAAATAATTTAGATCATAAAGTTTTGGTTGGAAGTAGGCAGAAAACTAGGTATAAATGAGTGATTCTTATAGGCACAGCTAAAGGCTATAATGTTCTATAGTACAGAAAAAAGGTAGCCAGGGAGCTGAAAGAGGATGCTTTCGATGCAGATTTGGAGACAGAATACATTACTATACCATCAATCATAGTATCTCTGTCTTCTAATGACGGGTATTTTGGTGGAAATTCACAGACAAAGCTGACAAAGGGCTTGAGGTCCTGAATTATAAATAAAGACAGCAGGTGTCAAATCCAAATATGTACAGTGCTAGTACATGAACAAAACAGAAACCAAAATAAAATGTGAAGAATTCCAAGTTCCAAAAGAAAGGGATATATATAAATATATATCCTTTTCATATATATATATATTATATATATAGTATATATACATATATATGTGTATATATATACACACTATATATAATATATATATATACACACTATATATAATGTATACATATTATATTATATATTATAGTATATATAATACACACACACACACACATATTTATATTAGAGATGAGATCTTGCTCTGTTGCCCAGGCTGACATTGAACTTCTGAACTCAAGGGATCCTCCTGCTTCAGCCTCCCAAGTAGTCAGGGCTACCGTTACTTGCCACCATGCCTGTCCAGAAAGGTATGTTTTCTAAGAAGAAAATAGAAAATTGTAACAGGCACAGGAAAACAGAAAATGAAAAAAAAAATCTGTAATTGAAAAAGCAGAGAAATTTTTGGGAAAATCTAATCATTAAAATAAAGAGAGTAATTTTTATATACCTATTCAAACTTAAAGAATGATTAGTAAAGGCAGGGTTTCACTATATTGGCTAGGCTAGTCTCCAGCTCCTGACCTCAAGTTATCTGCCCATCTCAACCTCCCCAAGTGCTGGGATTACAGTGCCCAGCCAAGATTTGTTGTTTAATGTTGACTTCTGGCCGGGTGTGGTGGCTCACGCCTGTAATCCAAGCACTTTGGAGGCCAAGGCGGGTGAATCACCTGAGGTTGGGAGTTCAAGACCAGCCTGACCAACATGGTGAAACTCTGTCTTAAAAAAAAAAAAATGTTGACTCTGGTCAGGCGCAGTTGCTCATTCCTGTAGTCCCAGCACTTTGAGAGGATGAGGCGGGAGTACTGCTTGAGGCTAGAAGTTAGAGACCAGCCTGGGCAACATAGCGAGACCCCATCTCTACAAATATTTTTAAAAACTAGCTGGGCCTGGTGCACGCCTGTGGTCCCAGCTGCTTGAGAGGCTGTGGTGGGAGGATAGCTTGAGCCTGGGCGGTTGAGGCTACAGTGGGCCATCATCGTGCCACTGCATTCTAGCCTGGGCAACAAGAGTGAGACCCTATCTCAAAACAAACAAACAAAAACAAAAAGCAACTTGATTTTTAACGCCAGATTAGTTCTTCCTCTCTCCAGTGTTCTGCTGTATTTCCTCCGTACCCTTGACGGAAAGTTCCCTTGAATCATATTTTTTTTTTTTTTTTTT
>PVKP010022650.1:0-37377 GCA_004027715.1 Plecturocebus donacophilus | reverse complement strand
AGTAACAGCACCAGTCATGGTTAGTGTTTCAGAGCCTCCACCACATCTGACAGCATAGCAATTCAATAGCACAAGGATTTGTGTGCCAGATTTGCTTGACTAATAATGGGCTTTTCCCTGTCTATAGAGAAAGCTACACCTGTGCACATGACAAGATTATGAGCTAAATTTTGCTTTAATTTTTTTGAGGTAAATAATTCGCTTGATCCAAAATCATATTATGGAAGAATTTATTTACTCTGATGAAAGCACTCAGAAAATCCTCACATAATCTTTTATGCAGAAACAAAACTGAAAAGATAGGCAAATTCACATGGAGGAAAATAATGAGTGCCCTCCTAATGTTACATGAGGTTTACTAGAATCATCTGACACCAGCTGTTAGTCTGAGCCCTGATGTGTAGTACAATGTTACGGGTTTAGGAGGAGTCATTCATCTTGGCAAATTAGGTGTTCAGAAGAGCCAGTAGCCCTGTTAGTGTCAGTTAGTTGAAATTCATATTATTGAGTCCCCACAAGACCTCCATAACATTGGTTCATGAGACCCCCTGAGAAAGCTGGGAAAGGTGACTGATTGAAGCCCATGTGTAGAATCATCCCCATTATTAAAAGCCCCTTGTTAATTAATGGCATTTAGATTAATGTGCACTTGGAAAGCATTTTTTTCGAGTATGATTCATTTCTGAAACATCTAGTCATAGCTCTTCCAGATGACTTTGTCTGCAATCAACCTGTTGCACTTCTTTTGAGGCCTGATGATCTGTCAAAACCATCAGCCAATATTATTAAATTGTTGTTCTCTTTGCAATGTGATCCTCAACTGTGACCCTTGAAGTTTACTCACTGTTAAGATACTTACATTTCCAGGGCTTCCTTGACAATCCATCCAGCATCCATTTTTGTGAGAACTCTATTTGGCATATCATAATTGTGGGCATGAACATATTGGAGACTTTCATAGGATGCAATAGTTAATAGTCAACATTCGTGAAAATTTGCTCTAGTCCTACCCTTGGAGCTCTACTGGGTTGTAAAAATGTTTTAAGTAAGGAAACCATTTGGTAGAGTTTTAAAAATACAGGCTACAAAAAAATTTTCTGTAGCGAGAGTATGAACTATACATGGTCCAGAATATCATTTTTAGTGGAATGTAACAAAAAATGTTTAAATGTGTTTATTTTAGATAATTTTATAAACATGCATATATTACATACATAATAGAATAAACATACTTAAATATGAATACTATATATATTTGTAACAAACATTTAATCATATAAATATATACTAACTTTAATGTATCTTATATACATATATACACATTTTTCCATAAATAAGGTAAATTTTAATTTTTTATTGAAATACTAGTTTAAATTGTATCTTTAATTTTCTCTTAACTTCATAATTTGGTTACTATTCACATTTATACCACAAATTTAAGAAAAAATACATGTCTGTATATATAGGTAGAGGTGTAAATACTGTATCAGTAAGCTTAAAAAATTTTTTTTATATCAGTAAGCTTTTATGCATTAATGAGTGGTAGCTAATTAAATACACAACTCAGTGGCTGATAACAGTAAACATTTCTTTTCATGTTTATGGATTCTCATGTTCACAATCTTCTGGCCGATCCAGAAATGGCTCAGCTGAGTGGTTCCTCTGCAGAGCACTGAGCTCATCTTCAGCCAATACTATCAATTAGTCTGAGAACAAGGCTGAACAGCTGTGACTACACATGACACAGGATTCTCATTGCAGGTCACAGGGGTCAACGACATCCCAAATCTCACAGCTGAATTTAAGTTTAATAATTTATGACATAGCTTCACACTTTTAAAATACATTCTTTTATTCCAGGGAGTACAAATTTTCAAGAAAATATTTACTCCATTTAACTATAGAGATGTCTGATAATTCCATGAACAAATAATTATGTTTTTACCTTTGTAATCCTGACAATATTTTCATATGTAAATTTGTGTTAACAAGAATATAAAGCTGGATGTGTTTTCAATATGTAGCTTTAAATATAATTTTGTTTAAATGGTCTCACTGGAGGAAAAATCATTTTAACTTATATAATATCCCTTTCTCCCTCTCTGATGTTCTTCTACAGAGTGGCCAAATAAGAGGTCCTCCCATGAGATTTGGAAGTCAGAAAAGGATGACTCAATGTTTTCCACTGATGCCCAAGACAGACACAGGGACAGAGGTGAGGACCAGAGAAACACCTGGAAGGATGCTGTAGGTAGCTGAGAGCATCAGCACCCCCACCCCTAAGCTTCCAGACAGAATTGAGAAGCACATGGTTAGATAACACATACTTCATGGGCAGATGCTGTTCTGTTTTCTGAGGGAGCATGAGAGAATCCTGCTTCTAATATCAACATTTCTGACTATTTCCTTGGCTTTGAAAGGTTGTAGTGTGAAAGTTAATCATAGGAATTGGGTTATTCTTGTCATACACAACAGAGCCAGGAAACCAGGAGGAAAAGGCACTCAGGGTGCAAAATATTGTTTCTAGAATGTAATTGAAGTAGGCCCTCTTATTCCATGGCACCAATGTTGATGGTTTTTTTTTGAATAAGTATAGAAATGGACTCCCCTAGTCTTAAAACTCAAGATAGTTACATTTGTCTTATCTGAGTTCTTTTTTCAGGAAACCAACCATCAGGCCTCCCAGATACCATCAAGGAGCTGAAACTTACATATCACTGAATCAGGTCAGTGAGACATCAGAAATTTCACCCATTATGATTGCCTAACTGACCTCTTGCTTCCTGTTGACCAAATTATCTTCCTTACTCCTCCCTAATTTCTGTTTTCCCACACTTTTTTTCCTGCTATATAAAACCCTAATTTTAGTTGGTCAGGGAGATACATTTGAGAATGGTGTCTCATCTCCTCAGCTGCAGCACCTGATTAAAGCCTGTTCCTTGTAATAAATACTTGCTGTCTTAGTGATTGGTTTTCTTTGTGGTGAGCAGCAGGATCTACACTGCATCCCTGGCAATTCAATAACAAAATTCTCTGCAAGCTTCACTGCTCTGGTTTATTGTAACCTGAATTCAAATTTATTCACAACTTCTGAGATAACCTGATATAATTCTAGGATTCACTTTATCCACCACTGATTACCAGTCTGAGCTTGCTAACACCCAATACTTATGAGTGCCAGTGAACTTTATCAAAGAGCAATAAGTAACGTTTTCCCTTTTTCATAAAACTCCAATCTTCTCTTTGTTTTTTTAACATATTGAAAAGCACTGAGTTTTCCCGTATGCTCCATTTGGCAAATAATTCTTTGCAAACAAAACATTAAATTTAGAGATTCATCTCTACATTTTACTTAGACTTTAGAGTTTAGACTCTAATCCTCTGTAGTAAGACTCTCTGGGAAAGCCGGGAAAGCTGATTGACTGAAGTCCGTGTGTTGAATCATCCTCATTATTAAAAGCCCCCTGCTCATTTATGGCATTTAAATTAATGTGCATTTGGAAAGCATTTTTTTGATTATGGTTCATTTTTGAAACATCTAGTCATAGCTCTTCCAAAATGACTGCTTAGAATATCTATAGTGGCTTTTTCTCTGTTATATGAAATCCAACTGAAGTCATAAATTAGACTCCTCAGGTGTAATGATCTCTGTCTTTATTAAATCAGGAGAGGCACTGCTATGTCTGTGCAGGTGGGGCTGAGAAAGAGAAAAGAATTAGGGTGCAGAGGTGACTTCATGTCCCCATCTACCAACACCACCAGTGTGGCTGCATCTGAGGAACACTCTCAGCCGATGGAGGCATCAGGAGGGGCAGCTGGGGTAGCCCAGCCTCACACATCTGCTTCCCTGGGGGTTTATGTTCGGGTTTGTAACACCATGGGAGGGTAACTGTTATATTGTTGACAGTAATAAGTTGCAAAATCTTCAGGCTGCAGGCTGCTGATGGTGAGAGTAAAATCTGTCCCAGATCCACTGCCGCTGAATCTTGATGGGACCCCGCTTTGCAAACTGGATGCAGCATAGATCAGGGGCTTAGGGGCTTTCCCTGGTTTCTGTTGATACCAGGCTAACCACTTGCTAATACCCTGACTTGCCTGGCAAGTGATGGTGACTTTCTCTCCTACAGATGCAGACAGGGAAGTTGGAGACTGGGTCATCTGGATGTCACATCTGACACCTGAGATTGGAAACATAAAAACAAATATTCACACAATTAATCATGTTGCAAGAGAACTTCCCTGAGTAGCCAGGCAGTACTGAGCATACTGGGATGAGGAAACTGCTAGTGTTCTTGTTCCTTACCTGGGAGCCAGAGCAGCAGAAGCCCCAGGAGCTGAGCGGGGACCCTCATGTCCATGCTGTGTTCTGCCTGAGACTGACTCCTGCACAGGTGTGATGAGTCTCTTAATAAGTCTTCTGGGTAGGAGGCTGTGCTCTGGGAACATGCAAATGAGCAGGGGACAGAGCAGGCTGGGCACAGATGCAGGGCTGGCTCAGTATCTCAGCACTGGCTCAGTATCCCCAGGTGTCTCACGTAAGACCAGGGTAGCACAAATTTGTCTATAGAGAATGTGTTTCTGCTTGGGACTATTTTGTTATGAGAAACATTCATTAGGTATTTTTTTTGACAATTTGAATTATTCCTCAGGAGTTGATGAAGTAATGCGTGTCATTGGTGTATGGGGATTTTTAAAGAGAATATTCTTGTTTGTAGGAAACACATAGTAAAATGTTAAATGGTAGGATTCTCAGGTTTCCAAAAGTCTCGTATAATTCCCACTAGGGGAAGGGTACTTTGTGCTATACTTGCAAAATTTCTGTGAGTTTAACATTGTTCCTTTCTAAAATAAATAAAAAATACAATTTATCAAAGCAATTTACTACAGATACCCAAAGATGATACCATGTTTTCTCAGTGCATGCAGCACTCACAGATCCACCATTATCGAGAGCTACAGGTCTCTTTAATACACAGAGACTAAATGGACTACACCTTATTCTTGCTTTGGGCACCTTCATAGTCTACCTTCTTTTCTGCCGTTGAGTATTATTTCCCAAAGTTCATCTCTCTTATTGAGGGTGGCCACTGCATGCAGCATGTCCCTGTCATGCACCATTAATGACAATTTTCTCTATTACTTTTTATCTGTGAGCGGGACATCATCCTGACCCAGACACCAGCCTCCCTGTTAACATTTTTAAGAAAGAGGCACTCAGTCTCTTATCGAACAATTGCCTAGGTACATGGAGAGATAAGTTGGATCGAGATGAAACTGGACATGGACTTGCACTCCTCATGTATCAAATCTCTAATGTGCCCAAAAACGTCTCAGCCTGGCTCAGCAGCAGGGGAAGTGGATCCAACTGACTATATCAACATCAGTGGGCAGCAGCTTGGGGCGCCTCACAATTTTACTGATGCCTGACTAGGGGAGCCAAATTACAGGGCTGCAGCCAGTGCACAAACTTTCCTGCTACTTTGCAAGCAAGCCTGATTTTTAAGGGAACTTGCTTATATTGGGAGAAGTGAAGAAAGTTCCATTTGTCTCCTAAGTGTTTGCTGAAAATGAACTGACAAAGGGAAGATTAATAAGAGAAAAGGCAAAAAAATATATCATTTAAAGTGCAGTGAGATATCATAGCAGGGTGATTACCCAGATAACTCAATGAGATCCAGGTGTTTATATTTCCTTTACAGGGAAGAGAAAATTGGAAAGTGTAGGCAACCTAGAGAGAATAGATGAGAATAGAAGCGCATCCTATCAACTTCTAGTCTCTTCTATTTTGATTCCTGTTTTGTGTTAATCTTCCCTGATATAAAATTTCTCAGCAAGAACTTTCTTGACAATTGGCTTCCTTCTGGAGAATCTGCTTTTAGGCAGATAAGGGATATTTAGGAAAAGCCTTTTTGTGTATTTGTTGCTTTCTAAATGCCTTTGGTTTTACATAATCATCATACCAATGCAGCATAGTTTGAGATGTTATTCTCTGGATTCCTTTAGCTGTAACCCACCTGCCAAGGTCCTGTTCCAGAGAGATGCAGCTGCAGGTTGAAAGAGCAGTTGACCCCTGAACAACATGGAGGTTAGGGCACTGTCCACTGGTGCAGCTGAAAACCTGTGTAGAACCTTTGCATCCCTATGTTAAGTACTAATAGCTTACCTTTGACTGGGAGCCTTAGTTGTAAAATAGATAGTTGATTAACATTTTTAATGCTATATATGTTATATTCTCTATTCTTCTAATAAAGTATGTTAATGAAAAAATGTTATTAAAAACCATAAGATTGAGAAAATATATTTACTACTTATTAAATGCTTGGTCACAAATGACACACAATGAAGAAAATATAAGGGGATCTGCAAAATTCAATCCCGAGTTATTTAAGGGTTAACTGTGCCATGATGAATGTAGCAGTCCCCATCTGGAGTCTAGGACTTTCCCCTTTGCTGTACCTCTGCTGACTTCCAATGGCCATATATATGTCTTATGATCTTTATGATCTTGGGGCAGAGAGCTCTGCTTGCATGCATTACTGGCCAGATGGCCTGGAATGTGTATCTCTTAGAAAAGTGCTATGGTTTGACTGCGTCCTCCAGAATCGATCTGTTGTAAAGTTAATTCTCAGTGTAATGGTATTGCCAGGTGGGGTCTATTGGGATGTGTTTAGGTCATGAGGGTGGAGCCCCCTAGTGGAATACATTAATGCCACTATAAACAGGGATTATAGGCCTGGGATCTCTTTCTTTCTTCTACTTGTCTGTCATGTTAAGACATGGCCTTCCTTCCTTTGAAGGACTCAATGCTCCAGGGATCATCTTGACAGCAGAGAAAGCAGACCTTCACTTGCCCATGCCTTGCTCTTAAATTTCCCATTATTCAGAAGTGTGACAAAATAAATTTATGTTCTTATTAACTACACACTAAGAACCTG
Source organism: Plecturocebus donacophilus (assembly GCA_004027715.1). Taxonomy (NCBI): domain Eukaryota; kingdom Metazoa; phylum Chordata; class Mammalia; order Primates; family Pitheciidae; genus Plecturocebus; species Plecturocebus donacophilus. The sequence continues at coordinate 30,442 of PVKP010022650.1, read as the reverse complement.
TTGAAAGAGAACAAGAAAGGCACTCCACAACCAGTGAGGACAAGATGAGGTGTATACTTACCCCAGCCTCCTCATCTCTCAGGTGGAATAGCCCAGAGGAATTTAGTCCTTGTTTCCACATGTGATTGATCTCCAGTTATTGTGAGTGAGGTGGGTTGTTGATGTGTCTTTTACCATTCATGTTCTGTTCTCTCCCTCACTTTCCTCCTTTCCTCCCAGTGTAAATTTGCTGCCTAATCAGGAATCCTCATTGCTGGTGGACCTAAACAAAGACAGGAAAAAAAAGAAATAGTTAATATTTTGTATGAGGAGTATTTCTCATCCAAATTCTTATCAGTTCTCTTTCTATGACATGTAAAAATATTCGGGAAGCACTTGATTTTTCTTTACCAATCCATTTTAGATTGAATTTATGCAGTGATTATTATTTTTTGTGGGTGTTAAAACCAAAAATTAAGTTGTAAGCCACCAACCAGCTGAATGAGCTTCTCTTTAGTCAGAGAGAACTTCAAAGAAATCTGAAAAACTAGGTTAGGCCATGACTGGCAGGTGAGTTTAGATGTGCTTCATTATACTCTCCTCCCTTTGTAATTCAGATTCAACTGACCAGCATTCTCATTAAAACAGAGATCACTGGACTGACTAAATAGATGCTTTGTAGCAATAAGATGCCACACTCCAACACGACTGATAATAGGCCCTGAAGAAAATCAAAATATTTTACCCTAAAAACATTTTTTTGATATATTCTGAAGTGGCCCTGTAAAGCTGCCTGTTGTGGGAGAAATTTGCAATCTGTAGAGAATCTCTTCCCCTTATTAAGTCTTTTCCAAAGAGTCTGATATTTTGTTTAAGGTCTAGTAAGCAACATTCACCACCTACTTTGTCTGCTAACCATAGGATTCATCTACACGACAAGAACCTTGGCTTCCACACCCCCTTATCTAAACTCTAGCATTTCTTTATGATGACTTCAACTCTTTAGGAAGAGCTTAACTCTTTCAACCAGTTGCCAATCAGGAAAGCTGTGAATCCACATATGACCTGGAAGCCCCTGCTTCAAGATATCTCACCTTTTCAGGAGAAACTAAAGTATATCTTACATGTATTGATTTATGTCTTTGCCTGTAATTTCTGTGTCTCCCTAAAGTGTATAAAACCAATGCGTAATCCAACCACTTGGGCACATGTTTGCAGGATCTCTCAAGGCTGTGTCACAGGCCACAAGCCTTATCTTTGGCAAAATAAACCTATAAATTTGTTGAGACTTGTCTCAAAAACTGTTTTGTTTACACTGGCTCACAAACTTTAAAAATCCTCTAAAACTATCTACACATCAATAAATCTACATGAGAGACAGTGGAGTGAGCACACCCCAACAGTTAAAACTCACAAGTTAGAGGAACCTGAGTTTAAGATTTTGTCCAGCTCTCTTGCTTCATAAAAATACACTGTCATTTTTTAAATTTTACTTTAGAGAAGGACAATTTTGGGACATATATTTATTGTTGGTGGAATGAATAATGTCTCCACCCCAAAAGATGTCCATGTCCATGTCTCTGGAACCCAAGGGTTACAGGAGGTATTCGGAAATTACTATAGGATGATAAAGAGTGAAAGGGGTCCTTGGAAAACTTTCATTTCTTTTAAAGCAGTTCCGGAAACATTTCTTGTCTAACAGAAAGGCCTGGCTCTTAGAGTCAGGCTGGCAAGCTTTGCTATGCAAATACTGGCCATTAGAAACTGAATCCACCTAAACATGGCAATTCCTGCCATCTTCTGGCTGCCCCCACATATCCTCATGTGAGTAGAACTTTATGGTGCCATTTATTTGCATATTAAAAGGCTGGGGTGGGAGGTCCAGTTTATTGGCAGGCTAAGTAAATGACATGCCTGGTCAAACCAATCCCCTGAGCCCTATGTATATCAGACACCACCTCCTCCAACCTCCTCAAATAAGCAGCCCCTTGTCCACCACACATGTTCCAATCCCTCCTCTCTCTGTCTCTGTATGAGGGAGCTCTTTTCCTCTTTTTTCCTTCTCACATATTAAACATTTCACTCCTTAAAACCACTCCATGTGTGTCTGTGCCATTTTAACTAAACTGGGAAACAAGAAACCTGATGTTCCTCCAGTCATTGGAGCCGTATCATAAGGTATCCATATTGGATAGCTCACATAGCAAAAAAAGAACTTGACAGATGTAAGTTAAGGACTTAGAGAATAAGCAACCTGGTTACCCTGATGAAACCAACATAATCACAAAGGTCCTTAAAATAGAGAAGGAGGCTCGGAGTCAGAGAAGAGCTGGAACAATGGGGAGAGATGTGGTTTGAAGAAGGAAGAGGCCATGGAACCACAAATGTGAGAGCACCTTGAAGATAAAAAGCAGAGGATCCAGTTCTCTCCTCTGGAGCCTCCAGAAGGATTATAGCCCTACTGACACCTTAACATTAGTTCAGTGAGACTTCTGACCTCCAGAACTACAGGGTAATACATTTATGTTGTGTGAAGCTAATAAGACTGTGGCAATTAAACCGCAGCATTGAAAAGTAATGCAAAGGGAAGAGATGTTTTTTACCTCATGGTTGTCCTCCGTTCTTGGAAATATTTCCACCTTGTTATCTGGTGTCAGTTATGATAAGAAACAGAGAAAATTTTTCTGAGAGAAGAGCTAACATGAGAATTCTTTTTAGCTGAAAATCTCTTGAGTAAAATTCAATGATTATCTCTTATATAATCTGGGTATCACGGAGTTTAGGGGTCAGATCTCACAGCATGTGATAGAAGAAAGGGGGTTATTTTGTTTTCATATTAGGAAGGAAAATTAGATTTTCAGGACACAATCTGAGAGGGACAGACTGAGTCAGAGATACTGTAAGAGAAAGAGGAGATGTGGAAGGAGTCAGGGCAATGAAACATGTGTCCCTGCTCCCATATCTAAAATGAAGTCATTGATTTTGGAAAGTGAAGCAAAGCTCTTCACCTTCCATCTTCTTATGAAGGATCAGATTCTTCCCAGAGTTCCTGCCCCTCCTTCATTCCCCTGACACTGCATAGTGGAGCTAATCACATGTGTCCCTAATCCCCGCTCCTGTCTTGAGCTGGGAGAGGCTCGCTGTCCTCACCATGCCCAGCAAGATACAGCTGGGGCCCTAGGCACCAAAGGAGAAGAGGATGGCTTCTGTGCAGGTGATAAGAGCTTTACCCACGATTTACATTTCGCTATAATTTAAGTAAAGTTGTGTGGGAGGAGTGAACATATGGGCAACTGTATCTGGTGAGGTTGGAAGAGGTCAGGCTCTGAGAATGACAATGACTTCACATTTCTAATTTTCCAGGTGGCAAATGCTAGTGTTAGCAATTGTGGAAATGTGGACTTTGAGTTTAAGAACAAGACAGACTTTCAGATACTGCAATAAATGAGGAGGCATTTGGAATAGGGTCCTTCACCCAAGGCTAAGGTCAGGCTGGCAGTGCCTGAGAGTTGCCAGGCACTGGCCCTGGGCTCCCCTAAGTCACAGGGCTGATGACCTGGGAGGAACCACAGGCCCTGCCCACAGGGCTTCCTGGCAGAGACTTCAGGGAAGGAAACTGCTTACAAATTTATGAGAACTGCATTAGACATTTATTCTGCAGCCTGGCAAGAGTGAAAGTCTCAGAGTCCCAAACCTTAGGTCTGCAGCTGGGTTCCTGGGCTGGCTGCTGTCAGCTCTGTCCTCCCTGGTCCTGAATGACTGGGACCCTGCTGGAGCAAAAGAGAGAGGGCCAGCAAATGTCCTCAAAGTCTTTACTCAGCCAGACTGTGTTCTGCTTGGACAGAAAAGAAACACATGCTACACAAATAAACATAAAATTATGTGTAGATGTAATATGAACTTATAAACTTTACATATTGAATACATACAATACTTTAGAAATAAGTTGTATTTATATATTTGTATATAGTATGTATCTATTTATAAATAAATATGTGATTCACATTTATATATAAAGAGATATAACTTTAATTGCTAGTATAAAGTATAGTTTTAAACTTTAATACATTGAACACGAACATTGAAAATGAGCACTGGGTGCACCACCTCATGGCCCCTTCCTCACTACGGGGCCTGATGGTCATAAAGCTCAGGACCCTCTTCCATGTCCACCGTGGACCGAGAGCAGCAAGCTGCCCATTGCTGAGGATCATAAGTGACTTGAGACTGGGTCTGCGGAATCACAGAGCAACAGATGCCCAGGAGAAGGATATTGGGTCTGGGCCCTGAATGGAGGGACGTTTTGTCCACAGAGCTCAGCATAGACAAGCCCTCTTCTGGTCATTTCCGTTAAAGAAAGCAGCACATGTGGCTCAGAGGCTACATGGTCACAGGATTAAGCCCCTCCATGATTCATTCCCAGCCTCCCCTCTGACTGGGGTGATGTGGGATCTCTCTGCCCAGTATTCATGGCTCACCAGCTGCTGGGACTCTGTTGACAATGGCCTATATCTGTCCCATGCACAAGCTTCTCAATAGCTGCCATTTTACTTGCTGGTCTCCAATAACCACAACTTGCCAACCATGACCCTTCCACACAGATTCATGGAGTGGAGTCAGAACTATGGGTTCAGTTATGTGCCAGGCTATGTATGTAAGAGAGACGAGGCATGGACAGTCCATGTCTGAAGTAAGGGTGAATTTTCATCATGAACTTGAAGTAGGAGGTGGGAGAAAATATCTGACATTCTCCATGCAGTGATGCCCACAGATATACTAGAGGTGGGAAGAGGGTGTGAGGCAAAGAGGGAACGCAGATTCAGAGGTGTCCCCCAGCCCGTTCACCTGAGAAGGTTTCAGACCCTTAGCAGCAGAGCAATTGCTAGGGAAGATCTATGCATGACAAGGGACAGGAAGAGGGAGCACCTGCCTCTGAAGGCATCTTGGTTGCTGATGGCCAGAGTGGCATCTGTTCAGACACACTGCCCCTGACCCAGCAGGGATCATCTCCAGGAGGACAGCAGGTGTCAGCAGGAGCTCTGATCCAGGCCTAGGCTCTGCTGGTGCCCGGCTAGGATGTTCTTTATACTCATGCCAGTCCTGCATGTTACGGCGACCCTCTCACCTGAGACAAAGGGAGGGTGACGAAGATGGTATCCATGCCACATGCTCACTGTCAGCCAAGTGGGGGAACAAACATGCAGATCCCCAAATATTAATACAAAGCAAGTAGTTCACTCAATTTGATGCAATTCTGATCAGAAAGAAAAACAGATTATCAACTTTCATCATCAAGGAAATGTTCATGTTTAACATAAATGATCTGAGGATGAAGTCTCTGTTCCTCTTCCTCACTATATAGTCAGAACAGCAGGGGGAAGAGAAGAAAAGCTGGGTCCTAAAGTCCGCAAAGTGCCTCCTGAGGCTGACCTTGCTCAGATAAGGTGAGGACAGTAGACTTTCTGTTGGGACTTCCACAGCAAAATTCCTTGGGCTGGATGACTCAAAGAATGGAAACTTATTTCTAATGGTTTAGAAGGCTGGAAAGTCCAAGACCAAAGTCTGGCAAGGTCTGCTTTCTGCAGAGAAGCCTCCTTCTAATTTTCAGATGCCAGCTTCTGTCCATGTCCTCACATGGCCTTTCCTCACTGCATGCATGGAGGTGGGATTGGAGGAGAACTCAGTGGCGTCTCGTTTTATGAAGACATTAGTCTTCTTGAATCAGGGCCCCACCCTTATCATTTCTTTTAACCATAATTACCACCTTATATGCTTTATCTTCAAATGCAGCTATATTGGAGACTAGAGATTCAAGATAAAATTTCTGAAGCATAATTTGGCCTATAGCAGGTGGGCTTTGGGGACATAGCCAAGGCAGCAGTGAAGGAAAGCTGGGTTTCTAGTCTCAGAGCACAGAGCACAGGAGTGGTTCCCACAACTCAGGACACTGGCAGCTCCTCCCAGGCACTCTAGGTCACACAGAGTCCACATTCCAGCCTTAGGGCTACCTAAGATAATGGGACACTATCACTCTTAAACTCTCCCAGTATTTCTATGATTAGGCTCATATCTTATGCTTATTATGGGGTTTGTCTACCATGTAGTATCAGGATTGTGGCTTATTTTCTTATATAGGATTATAGATGCTGAGTCCCAGTGAGTCTTGACTGTGAGTCTTTTCATTGGTGTTAATGAAGGGAATGCTAGGCCAGATTCATCCATCACTAGGCCAGATTGAAAAAATAATTTCTCTTCTCAATAAACTAGTTACATTGTTGAGGACGAAAGGTATTCAGAAAATTTGTCTGAAAAGTATTATGGGCTAGACTCTGTGACCCATGTGAGATGCCAACGGTTTTGGAAAAGGAATGATGGGTCATGAGGAATCCTGCAGGACATAATGGCAGGGTGGGGATGGGAAGCACAGGGCCCAGGTCTGGAACTGTCAGCTGCACCTCATTCTTCTGATCCAAGAAACCCTTCCAGAGGACCACAGTGGCTGCTCCAGCCAGAAAGGATCCTGGGCGATGCTGCCCTCTGAACGAAAGCTGCTAAGCCCTGTGCTCTGAGCTGCAGCACCGAGTGACCACATGTCATCATTTAGGTCAGCACTAGCAAAAACAATTTTCCTAAAATGATGAAAATGTCTGTACTTATGCTCTGCAAGGGTAGCTGTTAATCATATGTGATTACTGAGACCTTGAAATTTACCATGTACAACTAAGAATCTACAATTTTCATTGTAATTAATTCTAATTTACATGTTTTCAGATATGCATTGCTAGTGTTAACCACGTGAGACAACATAGTTTTAGACAATAATAACCAACAATGTCATCAGGACAACTAAGTTGCTAATTAACAAGCAAATTTCTTTTCCAGGACCATTGCACCAAGCTGGGGCTGTATGTTGGTCAAAGCAGAGCACATGGGTGGATCTTTGGAAATTTTCTGGATTCTGCTGCTTCTAGGCAGGTGATAGAAACTTTTGGAGATATTGAGAAAGAGATAGGAGACTGGGGTCCACAGTGTTGCCACTCAAATCTGAGGTGGAAACAAAACACAAATCTTCCCCAGTGTTAATGATGTTCTACTCTGTGGACTTCCCAGCAGAGTCCTGCTGGCTGGTCAAGCAGGAGGTGAATGCAGTGGAATCAGTCTTAGTCCTAGGGGACGTATGAACTCTGTCACATGGAGCCCCCACAGCTGAAGGCAGGCATTTGATTATTATAGGACTGGCTGACTGTTATAGAGGTTATAAAAAAGAATACTTTTTTGAAACATAATTGTTTATCTGAAATCTCCTGGTCCCTGCTCTCCTCATGGTGAACCATGGTCTTTGCTCTTTACCTGGTTGCTTCATTGTCTTCTCACTGCTCAGATACATCTTCAATATGATGCTGAGACCTTCGCTGATCACCACAAGTAAAAGGCCTCAGCCTCCAGATACCACATACCTTTGCCTGATTTTTATGCAGTTTGTCAACAACTGAAATTATTCTATTCAGCTTCATTATGTGGTTATTGTTCTCTGCATGGCTCATTCACCTACTGAATATCAGTACTTGGGATCAAAATTGGTCTTAATTATTCACATGCACCTAACCCTCTAATGATAACATTTACTTGTTCCTGAAAAATCTGATATTAAGTGAAAATTCATTAAATTAAAAAATATGTCTGTCTTCTTTATTGCAAAAATATATGGTACTTACCCTCAATTAAAGACACTTAACTACTTCTACAGTTGAAAAAATTAACTGGACATGGATCTATAAAACCCATTTATAGGAGTAACAAGCATCATTTTGAAATTTTGTTTTGCATGTAAAAGGTTTGATATGATTAATCGTCCTCAACACAAAAGGAAGAAAGGCCCCTGTGGTGGATGGGGCCTGATAGAGAGGGTGGCAGAGTCAGTTCTTTGAAGCCTGCGGAGGGTCTAATGGGTGACCTCAGGCAGGTGTCCAATATCATCAGGACCAGATGTTTCTAACTACAACTTTCTTTTCCTTAAGCTTTCTGTATATTCATAGAATAAGTAGAATACGGGCTGAAAGCATGTTTCAGACACATAAAAGCAGCTCCACACATAAAAATGAAAGGATCTTACAGAATGTTGTCTCTTCCTCAGCCTTTCTTGATATTAAGTTTAACCAACCGTGATACAAAATTCAAGATTTTTTCTAGATGTTCCCCACCTTGAAACATCTTGTGGAGAAAGTTGGTGGCAGTGGCAGTGTCGGAAACACAATATTTCTTACAATGCATTTTTCCACTCCTTTAGATTAAATATCTGTATTACTAAAAAAAATTGACAGAAAATTGATGCACCTTTATGTGCCCAAATACGATGAGAATCTTTAACAAAACGGTCACTGAGTATGGGTCTGCTTCTCAATGACTGCATTGTATTCCAAAGTTATTTTAAAATAAATAAATACCCAGAAAACAAAGTCAAAAAATGAATTTAGTTTCTCTTGGTATTAAAAAAAATGTTAATAATAAGATGTTAGTATTTCAATCAAGAGTAATGAAAATTTAAAGAATAGATTTTTTCAAACTGCAGTTTGAATATTAGAGGTGGAAAAATAGACAATGCTTTTGATGTGCAGGAAAGAACATTCTAAGGATCATGGGTGATCTCCCTGTGTTTCACATGTCTAACAAGATATAAAATAAAATGTCCATTTGGTTTTTACATCTTACTTGAGTTCCTGAAGCTATTTTCTCTTTATAGTATTTTTTTTTTTGATCCACTCAGATTTTGGTGAAGCAATTGTTATGGAGGAATTAAGAGTTGCTAATTTCAACCTTCTTCGGCTTGTAGCCCTGTTCCTGCTTCTAAGACTGGAAACAAAAGACACTGATTCCTTTTTTATATTGTTTCTGGGATGGCCCCTATTTTCAAAGCCATAGTTAGATATATTTGTAATTCTTTTCCTGATGGACCAGTTTCATGTATCAAAACCCAAGTATTCATTGAAAGTGAACCTTAGAGGTTAATCTGAGTTAACAAATATAAGACTTCACAGAGCTGCTTTGGCAATAGGAACAATGTATCATTTCTTTGAATCCACAATGACCGGAACCTGAATCCATGGCTCTTCTGTCACTAGAGCTCTAGGTCAACACCGAATTGTTTCCTGATCTTTACCCTTTAAAGCGGTTTCATCATAAATGAGTAACTGTAGCCCTGAGTAATAATCCATCTATGGAAAGACAAGGGAGAAGTAATCTTTAACAACTGTTCCTCTAGTTTGAATGTGATTGTAGGTAAAGATGAAAGTATGAGGCACTAACTCTTGGATATTAGTTCTGTTGAATGGGCTGGGTCATTTCCCCAACTGCACCTGCAAGGATCATAAAAACAGGGTATTGCTCAGTTTCTCTTTTCAGCCAGGCTGAGATAGTTTGTGTTCTGGATTGTAACATAGTGTGAGGCTGACTATTACCCTGCTGACAGTAATACGTTGCAGCATCTTTGGCTTCCAGGCTACTGATGGTGAGAGTGAAATCTGTCCCAGATCCACTGCCACTGAACCTCGAGGGGACCCTTGAGACGGACTGGGAAGCATACCTGATGAGGAGCTCTGGAGCCTGATCCTGTTTCTGCTGGTACCAGTGTAAGTAGTTGCTAATGCCCTCACTGGCCAGGCAGGTGATGATGACTTTCTCCCCTGGAGTCCCAGAGAAGAATGCTCGAGACCGTGTCATCACAATATCACCCCTGGAGGCTGAAACCATACAGCAAACATTAGCACAATATAAGCATCTGCTTAATGAAATCATCACTAATCTAGTAGGACAAGATGAAAAAATATGCATTACTTAAAAAAAAATCACATTTAAAAACAAGCCAACTTCTGTATGATGCTAGGTTCCTAATGAAGAAAATTAATGATTCAAAGAATTAGTTTTAGTTTTAAATGTTCTTACCTAAAACCCAGAGGAGCAGAAGCCCCAGGAGTTGCAATGTAGACACCATCTCAGTGCTTTTGACTCTAGTTTTGCTGAAGACACATCTAGGAGAAAAAGCCTCTTATAAGATACTGAGAGACAGGACCATTTCAGATGTGGAAGGAAAGATACATGTAAATTATGGGGAGGTCCTGCTGTTTTAAATACACAAATACCGCTGTTGTCAGGAGAGCACCCTCTCTGCCCTTTCCGTCAGTGTGAGAGGCGCTCTCTGCTGGCATCTGCAGATGAGAACAGCTGATCTGATGTAGTGTAAGGTGACGCTTTTTGAACTGCCCACAGAATCAGTTTCTTTAGCCCTCATTTTGAATGTGATGTCAGAAAACTTAATATAACCTTGGCTCTTGACCAGACCCAGAGCCCAGCCACAGAGTGAAGGCAGAATGCATCACAGTCTCTGGGATAGTCTGCAGTCATTTGGGGTGAACAGCAGCTCAGATTTTCAGTCTCGGCTCAGGGCTATATTAAGTTTTCTGACAACACGTTCACAATGAGGGCTAAAGAAACTTTCATCCTGTGGGTGGTTCACAAAGCATCACCCCATACAACACTATATTGAAGTCATCATGGTAACTAGATATGGTAAGCAGAAAATAATAAGGACTCTGAATATTCAGTGAAAACACATGAAGACCAGCGTGTGGGATTCAACTCTACAAAATTTAAGGGATTTTTCACATTGGAGAAAATATCAAAGATTTAGTGAAGGGGTGTGAGTAGTGCTGGCTTATCCCCTTCAAGGTAAGGACAAATAATTGCACCTTTCAGCTTCAACCACTGTGTTGGCAAGACTTGCTTAGACTGTTGATGCAACAAATTCCACACCTGTGTCTACTACAACACCCCACTTATAATCTAACTTGGAAAGCTGTCTTTTTGGAGTGGGCTCAGAAAAAGAGGAGGTTTTGCACAAGGTTTTGGGTTTTGATACAAGTGGCTGTGTCACTTGAGCCCTGTAATCCAGAAAATTGTTTGGTGCTAGATGCATCTGTATTAATTGGGAACACTTTGTGAACTCTTTTGCAAACTCCAGGAAAACTCACAGCATAAATCCCTGGGATTTTAGAGAAGACCAAGCAAGCAATGACTAGCTAACAAATAAAATGTTTCTTATTCAAAATGCAGAATATTACTAGGTAATGGTCCCATGAGGCATTTAAAAATTATGTGACTGAACTGCCTCTCATAAGTGAAGAATGCCAGTCTCACCAACTTATAGGGTCAGGTGAGGCTCAGCAGCACTCAATATTAGGATTAATATTGGGTACTTTCAGTGTTTGGTTCAAGTATATTCAGAGCGCATGCCTCATTCACATGGACAGGTGCTCCAGTTCCTCCTATCATTTTCCTCTCTTAGTCTAACACCTTTGCATCAGCTCACTCCAGTTACCTCATGAGTTTTCTGAATTAGCTAATAGCAAAGGGGGAAACAAAAAACAGCAACAAATAAAAGAAGAAAACAGAAACAACAATAACAAAATCTAGGATTTTTGAATCAGTTAGCATCATATATTTGTGCAAGTAAAAGTGGGTCACTCCCAAATATGGCCACAATCATGGGTGGCTGTGAGGTATTTTCTTGAGTTAGTAGATCTTTGAGGATAGCATGTAGTCATCAACTTAGTGTGGAGAAAGAAATGTACTGAGTCAAGAATATGTATGGATTAGTGATAGCTGGTTGGCCACAATCTTTGAAAAAGAAAATTGAAAGATCACAGAAAAGAAGCTGTAGAGGAGAGGTATGTAGATGCACTCATATGAGTAAGAAATTACATGTGCAGAACTTGATTTATTTTTGTAAAACAGTAGAGAACATTTTCCACAGATAATACACCAAGCAAACAACTATAATACAAGGCTCATTCACTTCTAAACAGATTAACTGAACACAATCTTTTCTCTTAAGTTCCACAATATTTGCATAACAGTCTTTAATTAAGTAGCCATGGTGACCTGGATGGGACTATGATTGTGTAAAATGACATGAGCCATGCCTCACAACCACCATCCCCACCTGTGTTGATCCTACTGTTGCCTCTTCAGGGTATCCAACTTCCTAGCAGCAGAGACAAATATCAACAACTGGGTGGTAATTTGGGATATATGATCACTGCCCCCCTGGATGTGGCTATGATTCATCCTTACTAGGCACCTCTGTATTCTAGATATATGTTTGCCTTTCCTGTCCATAGATAACTCGCTATCTCAGAGATCTGAGAGTGTTTTTTGTATTAATATGGGAATCTTTCTGAATCATGTTCCTGCATTGTGGGGAAAGGAACAAAATAATAGGCACGTGATTATGGAATCCATTTGTTCGACCAAATATATCACCCAAAGAAGTCCACACAGTTATAATATTCTGTAGATTTTATGTGCTCTCCCTCAAGGTGTGCTGAATCTTTAAATCAATGACCATAATCGAATGAAGTAATGGTTCAGGAAGCCAAGGGGCAGAAGTACAAGCAGCCTCTTTAATCATCCTACACGGGAACCCAGCTCGGGAACACATGTGTCCAGTAATGCAATTTTAGACCCTGTTGACCACAGAAATCTACTCCTGGAGATCCAGGAGTAGATGTTTCTACCTGGGATTATTATAGAATATCCTAAAGCTAAACCTCAAGTTATGGTAATGCAAGGATCCTCATGCCAGTAGGCAAGAAGGCAACCAAACACACCTATTTCAGCAAATAGTAAAACGATCATCAAGACATCATTTTCTGCTACTTTTCTGATTGTAGCAGGAGTGTATCTGGGAATATGTCTAGATTGAGGAACACATGCCATAATCAGATGATAATTAATCCTCAACTTAATATAAAGCAAAATTACAAATAATTAAAAGAAGGTAGGAAAAGGAAAACATTTCTAAGTGGCTCTATTGCTCCAAGTCTTTCAGGAGAAGTGCTGATATAGCAAGAAAAGAAATTCCAACTAAGAATCTCATATCTGGACAAACTAAGCTTCACAAGCAAAAGAGAAATAAGATCCTTTTCAGACAAGCAAATGCTTAGGGAATTTGCTACCACCAGTTTTGCCTAACATGAGCTTCTGAAAGAAGCACTAAATGAAATGAAGCACCCTTACCAGCTACTGTAAAAACACACTGAAGTATATAGGCCAGTGACACTATAAAGCAACCTCACAAACAAGTTGGCATAATAACCAGCTAACAAGACGATGGTGATATCAAATCTACACATATCAATACTAACCTTGAATGTCAACAGGCTAAATGCCCCAATTAAAAGACACAGTTGGCAAGCTGGATGATGAAGCAAGACCAAATGGTATGCTGCCTTAAAGAGACTCATCTCACATGCAGTGACAACCATGGGCTCAAATAAAGGGATGGAGAAAAATCTACCAAGCAAATGGAAAGCAGAAAAAAGCAGGGTTCTAATTCTAATTTCAGACCAAACAGACTATAAGTGAACAACAATCAAAAAAGACAAGGGCAGTACGTAATGGTAAAGAGTTCAATTTAACAAGATCTAGCTACTCTAAATATACATGCTGCCAGCTCAAGGTCATCTAGATTTATAAAAAGAAAGTTCTTAGACACTTTCAAGGAGACTTAGACTCCTACACGATAATAGTGGGAGGTTTCAACACCTTACTGACAGTATTCTAAAGATTATAATCTGTATAATTAATTTTCTGAGGCAGAAAATTAACAAAGATATTCAGGACCTGAACTTAACCCTGGATCTAGTGGACCTTATAGAAATTTACAGAACTCTCCACCCGAAAACAAAAGAATATACATATACTCATCACCACATGGCACATACCCTAAAATGGACCACATAATCAGAGATACAACAATCTTTAGCAAATGAAAAGAACCAAAATCATACCAACCTCTTTCTTTGACCACAGCGAAATTAATGTAGAATTCAAGGCTAAGAAAATCACTCAAAACCATGGAAATTAAACAACATGTTCCTGAATAACTCTTGGGTAAATAATGAACTAATGAAATTAAGGCAGAAATCAAAACTTTCTTTGAACAAAGATACAATATACTAGAATATCTGGGACATAGCTAAGGCAGTGTAAAGAGGGAAGTTTATAGCACCAAATGCCCACATCAAAAAGTTATATTTCAGATTCACAGCCTAACATCACAGGTAAAAGAACTAGAGAAGCAAGAGAAAACCAATTCCAAATCTAGCAGAAAGGAAGAAATAATTAAAATCAGAGTTGAACTGAAGGAGATAAGACATAAAAAAATTTCAAAGGATCAGTGAAGCCAGTGTCCTTATTTTGAAAAGGCTAATTAGCTAGACTAATAAGGAAAAAAAGAGTGAATATCCTAATAAATACAATTAGAAATGACAATCTATGCACAGAAACTAGAAAATCTAGAAGAAACAGATAAGTTCCTGGATTTATACACCCTCCCAAGACTGAATCACAAAGAAATTTGAGTTCCTGAAGTATGAAAAAATGAGCCTGTAATTGAATCAGTAATAAATAGCTTGCTAACCAAAAAATTTCCAGAACTAGATGGATTCACAATCGAATTCCAGCATCTGTACAGAGAAGAGCTGTTACCATTCCTACTGAAAGTATTCTGAAAAATTGAGGAGGAATTGCTGGGTGTGGTTGCTCATGCCTGTAATCCCAGCACTTTGGGAAGCAGAGGTGGGTGAATCACTTGAGCTCAGGAGTTCAAGACCAGCCTGGCCAACATGGTGAAACCCTGTTTCTATTAAAAACACAAAAATTAGCTGCACATTATGGCACGTGCCTGTAATCTCAGCTACACAGCAGGCTGGGACTGGAGAATTGCTTGAACTTGGGAGGTGGAGCTTGCAGTAAGCTGAGATCATGTCACTGCACTGCAGCCTGGGCAATAGAGTGAGACTCTGTCTCAAAAAAAAAAAAAAATTGAGGAGGAGAGAATCCTTTCTAACTCATTCTGTGAGGCCAGCATCATACCAAAATCTGGCAGAGATACAACAAAAAAAAATTTCAGGCCAATATGGTTGATGAACATCGATGCAAAAATCCTCAGCAAAATACGAGCAAATGAAATTCAGCAGCATATCAAAAAGCTAATCCACTATGATCAAGTAGACTTTATTCCTAGGATATAAGTTTGGTTCAACATATGCAAATCAATAAATGTGTTTCATGGCAAAAACAGAACTAAACACAGAAATAGCTAGATGATCTCAATAGATGCAAAAAATGCATTTGATAAAATGCATTTAAAATGCGTGTTAAAAACCCTCAACAAACTAGGTATTGAAGAAACATACCTCAAAATAATAAGTGACATCTAGCCACAGTCAGCATTATACTGAATAGGCAAAAGTTAGAAGCATTCCCCTTTAAACTGTAACAAGGCAATAATGCCCTCTCTCTACTAATCCTATTCAACATAGTGTTAGAAGGACTGACTGAAACAATCAGGCAAAAGAAAGAAAAGGCATCCAAATAGGAAGAGAGGAAGCCAACATGTCCCTGTTGCAGACAATATGATTCCTTTTTTTTTTTTTTTTGAGACAGAATCTTGCTCTGTCATACAGTCTGAAGTGCAGCAGTACAATTTCGACTCACTGCAACCTCCACCTCCTGGATTCAAATGATCCTCCCTCCTCAGTCTCCTGAGTAGTTGGGATTACAGGCACATACAACTATGACTAGCTAATTTTTGTATTTTTAATAGAGATGGGGTTTCACCATGTTGACCAGCCTTGTCTCAAACTCCTGATCTCAAGTGATCTGCCCACCTTGACCTCTTAAAGCAGTGGGATTACAGGCACTAGTTGCCGCACCTGGCCTTACATGATTATATCTCTAGAAACCCCCATAGTCTAAGCCCAAAAGCTCCTTAAGCTCACAAACAACTTCAGCCAAGTTTCAGGATACAAAATCAATGTACAAAAATTACTACTGTTTCTATGCACCAAGAAGAGCCAAACTGAGAGGCAAATCAGAAATGCAATGTCATTCAAAATTGCCATACGCACACACACACACACACACACACACACACACACACACACAAATGAAATACCAAGGAATACAGCTAACCCAAGAGGTGAAAGATTTCTATAAAGAGAACTATAAAACACTGTTCAAAGAAATCAGAAATGACACAGTTAAATGGAAAGACATTCCATATTCATGAATAGGAAGAATCAATATCGCTATAATGGCCATACTGCCCAAAGCAATTTACATATTCATTGCTATTCTCAAAATCTGTCTTGACTACAGCTTTAGAGGGTACATTATAAAACACTGTATCATCCTTGCCCTGTCAGTAAATGCTTCCTAAATTACTTTATTTTTGTGCTTTGAATTTTCAACAAATACATTCTGGGAGAATAATACACCAGTTGGAATGCTTGACTATTCAAAATTTCAGGTATATCCTCAATTATTTTACTGGTCTCTCCCTTATGATCCAGGCAGCACAAAATCAGGTCTTCTCTAGAACTCACTGTTGTATTTTTATGCCAAGGACATCAGTAAACAATCAGCAAATGGGCTTGCAGTCTGCAAAAATAGCTGCATGGAGGTGATTATTTCTCATAGATACTAAGTTGCTAACAGGAAAATATTTATTTTTGTTTTTTTTTCTTGGTGAATCAATAATAGAGAACTTATTTTTGAAAACATTTCAGAAAGTCAAGTATCTAAATCTGGTAGGGATGCCCATCGAAATTTGGTAATGAGCATATATAATTTTATTTCTAAAATTCCATTTAATGTTGTTAACTAGTATAGGACTTTTAAAAACAAAACAGGACATTTTTCAAAGGACATTTAAAAATTGGGTGAATGTAGAAAAGGCAAAGAAATATTTTTGGATGAATAAATACGTTTAGAAAAGTCAGTAAATATAGGAACAATGTGTAAAAAAATCATACTAGCAACAAAAAAATTGGAGATGGAATTGTAAAATATACTTTATAAAAAGCTTCATAAAACATTAAATTCTTATGACTAGGTAATGAAAGATGTGAAGGTTTTTTTTTTTTTTTTTTTTTTTTTTTTTTTCAGTCTCACTCTATTGCCTGGACTGGAGTGCACTGGTGAGATCTCGGCTCACTGCAATCTCTTCCCCAAGGGTTCAAGCTGTTCTCCTGTCTCAGCCTGCCGAGTAGCTGGAATTACAGGTGTTCACCACCAGGCTAATTTTAGTAGAGACAGGATTTCATCATGTTGGCCAGGCCCATCTTAAACATGATGAAATAATATATATGCCCTTTCATGGATCAAGCTAATACTAAAGTACTATTATAAATGTAGCATATTGAAAGCACATATGTGTGTAATTTATGCATACATTACTGGAATATGGAATTTCGTATTCCACGTTTGGTATTCAGTATCAATTATTGTAAACTCTGATATGATCATCATCATTTCTGCAGTTGTTTTTTTCTTCATTTCCATGTGCCATATGCACTTATTGATCTACATGTGAATGTTTTGCAATATAATATTCAAAGTGACATTCCCATTTTGTAATTTAATTAAAAAATTCACTTTCAGTAGTGAAGTAGTAAGGAATAGGCTTTAGAAGATGGACATAAAAAGGGAAAAAATGCAGGAGAGCAAAATTAAATTTTAAAAATCACGTTTATTACAACATCAGAGAGTTGTGGAAAAAATGAAGAACAGATGGCCTAAAATTCCACAGAGGAAAGATACTTGTGTATATTGCCTTATGTCCTCCTGTCACTTTGTGTCTTAGTGAAATTTGCCAAATGTGAGTGTGATTGGAGATTCTGGTTGGCTCAGGCAGAAGATCTCTACAAGAGTGGAGAATTCGTCTCACCTTTGACAGGGGGCATGTACCTGCCCTACAGAATATGTGGATTATATGGCATGAGTGGACTCCTTAAAACCAGGCTGAATTTCTCCTTGGGACATTCGCTGAGGTCTAGGTTGAGAATGGTAGCTGGATGGGTTTGTTGGAGAGACACAGTGAAATCTCCTGCATTCTCCTGAGTTTTCCCCCTACCATGCTGCCCTGATTTTCCTTTATGTGTGTCTGAAATATGGGCCTTGGGTTCCCTCCATTACCCCTTCTACTGATCTTCCCAGCCCCTGCACTGCTCTGGTAGGCATCATCTTTGTTTTGGCTATAAGGTTTCTTGAATTATAATTTCTTTCTCTAATCATTCCCAGATAAATGATCTGGACAGAATCTACTTTTCCAAGCTCCTCTACATCCGGCTAAATTGACTAGGAATGTATGATATGACCTGAGGTACATTTGGACAGAAACTTCTCTAAACTTTGAGTCACTAAAGATTGTGTGACACAATATTTCCCTGGCAGTTTGCTGTTGCATCAGAGCGCAGCCTTGAACTCCACACAGGAGTCCCCCAGCTCTGTGATACTCCCCAAGAAGTACATCAGAGCTTCCACTTGGGTTCCTATATCAACTCCAACACACCATCACCAACACAGTAACATCTGCCCTCACATGCTCATTTACTGCCCTCTGCCCAGAGTCTTCAGATTATTATTTTTCAAGGGGCAAAATATTGGCTTATATATTATTTTACATTAATCCAGATTCCATCTAATATGGCACATATTTTTAATCTTTTTTCTGTTGTCTTTTCAAACTTGGGTGTTCATTTTTAAAACACAGCTTTAGATTTCACAGAACTTTCTTTTCATTTCAACATACTGTGAATAAGGTTGTTCAAAGATATTTTTGCAACTAGGTCTTTGTTTTTGCATAAACTTACCAAAATATATCTAGTAAATATATATCTAGAATGTAAATACACTCAAGCACTCCCTGAAAAAAAAAAATAGGATAAAATGCTTTGCTTCTGCTGTCCCAGAGAGAGATGTATGCTAAGAAAAGTGTAGGCTGGGCGAGGTGGCTCATGCCTATAATCCCAGCACTTTGGGAAGCTGAAGTGGGTGGATCACGAGGTCAAGAGATCAAGACCATCCTGGTCAACATGGTGAAACCCCATTTCTACTAAAAATACAAAAATTAGCTGGGCATGATGATGCACTCCTGTAGTCCCAGCTACTCGGGAGACTGAGGCAGGAGAATGACTTGAACCCAGGAGGTGGAGGTTGTGGTGAGCCAAGATTATGCCATTGAACTCCAGCCTGGGCAACAAGAGTGAAACTCCGTCTCAAAAAAAAGAAAAATGTAAAGTAGAAGGTAGAAGATGGAAGGGAAATTGTTTTAGTATCACCAAATCTTATCAAGGTATATGTACTTGATAAGTAACTACTAAATTGCTAAACCAAATCAAAACAAAGACTGTATTAGTTTTGTATTACCACTAATCTGTTTTATTTAGGTGACTGTCAGGCTGAATGAGTTTAGTTGATGAATTAACATAGGCAAGGCAGAAAGGATTACTATGAGCTTTGATTCAGTTTTCCCTTGCAACATGACTGGTTGTTCAGAGGACACTGACCTCCCTCCATTCTCCTGCAGGTTCTGCCAGACCAAGACTGCTGCAGCTGATAAGGACTAAAACTGTGGTGGTACCTAACATGTAACTGAGATATTGATGATCAAGAGCCCTCAGCTGTAATGTATTCTCCTGGGTTCTCCAGCACCTTCCTCTTTAGCCTCCCAAGACAATCTACAATGTCTGCTCTCCAGATAAACAACACATGTGGGCAGCTGAACCACAGTAAGAAGTGAGGTTTCTGTTCAGGGTTGTAACACTGTGGGAGGATGTTGTAGAGCTTGCATGCAGTAATAAACCCCAACATCCTCAGCCTCCACCCTGCTGATTTTCAATGTGAAATCAGTGCCTGATCCACTGCCACTGAATCTGTCTGGGACCCCAGAAAAACGGTTGGAAACCCCATAAATCAGTAGCTGTGGAGACTGTCCTGGCTTCTGCAGGTACCAAAATAAATAGGTGTATCCATCACTATGCAGGAGGCTCTGACTAGACCTGCAGGAGATGGAGGCCGGCTCTCCAAGGGTGACGGGCAGGGAGAGTGGAGTCTGGGTCATCACAATATCCCCACCAGATCCTGAAATAGTGAGAGAAGTGCAAGGTTATATACAAATATTGTGAACCATTAAAATGATATCCTTTCTGTTATTGACTTTATGCTAAGTAATTTTTGTATGATTTTGGTTCATACCCGTAAACATTCAGGTTTAAAAAGAACCAGCATTCACAAGGCATAAAGGGGCCTCAAGATGTTGCCTACACTATTCTCTTCTTCCTGTGTCAAACTCTTCACAAGTGCACCAGTCCTTTTTCCTTCTAGGATATGAAATTTAGAACTATAAGAGTGAGGAATCTTGTATTTTTCACTCTTGCAGTTCTCAACTTTATACACCTTATCTTGTAGGTCAAGATCTGCATGTGGCTAGACAGTGGGACCTACAGAGCTCACCTTCCCACCCCATTCTCCTCCCTTATCTCCCTTCTGCCCTTACCAGGGACCCAGAGCATTAGGAGCCCCAGAAGCTGAGCAGGGAACCTCATTGTGAGAAGGTGAGCTGAGGAGTCCTGATCATAAAAGCAAGGTTAGAGCTGAGCTTTTATTTCAGACTCTCAAGGGAAGGTCCTCCCTATGGAACAATATGCAAATCCCCTGGTGGGTGCAGTGGGGTGGAAAGAGCCAAAGAGAGTATGGGTACATCAAGTGTGAGCACAGTGACATAATGTGTTCTCTGTGTTTGGAGAGAACCTAATAAAGTTTGTGCTATTTGAGTGAAAAAAGAGACATATTTAATCATATTCTTTTTTTCCTCTAAAAGATTTCAAATCTGTTTCTATTGTCTCAGACACATTTTACACTTGTCTTTAATAGACTGAGTTTCCATAAATATTTGGTTATTTTTATTTAATTTTATTTTGTATATATTGTTTTTAATTTTATTATATATTAATTTACTTATATATATAGATTTTTTGAGACAGAGTCTCACTCACTCTGTCATCCAGACTGGAGTATAGTGGCAGGATCTCAGCTCACTGCAACCTCCGCCTCCCAGGTTCAAGCTATTCTCCTGCTTCATCCCCTGAGCTAGCTGGGATTACTGGCATGCACCACCACGCCTGGCCAATTTTTGCATTTTTAGTACAGACAGAGTTTCCCAATGTTGGCCAAGCTGATCTTGAATTTCTGACTTCAAGCAACACTCTTGCCTCAGCCTCCCAAAGTGCTGGGGTTACAGGCATGAGCCACAGCACCTGCCAGTTATTTGTATTTATTATTCTTATATTTATTTTACCATCTAGGTTTTAAAAATTAGTTTTATTTTAGTTGATAAAATCCCCACAGTAAATGACACAAACATTAAGCGTGTAAATGAATGAAGTTTGTGCATATTCACTTTCAAGGTGGAACTATAGAATATTTTGCATAGTCTGTGTTTCCTTCATGCACCTTAGTCAGTAACTGCTTCCCATCACAACCATGGTAACTGTCATTCTGACACCTAACACTGTAACACTATAATTCGGGCTTGTCTGTGTTGATCCTCATATAAATTGTATTGTGTCTTTTTTCTCTTCTAGCTTTTGTCTTGTTCTTTATTACTTTTGAGTTCTTCATTCCTTCCTGTGGATTTACATTCCTATCTGCTGTCATTTCCTGTGAGTCTGAAGGATTGCATCTTGAATTTGTTGTAAAACTTAGCTTCTATTAACATATTTATTCTGTTTATCAAAGAATATTTTCATATTCCTCTTGTTTTCAACTGTATTCTCGCTGGATGCAGAATTTCTGGTTGCCTTCTTTTCCTTTTTGCATTTAAGTACATAATTCCAATGTGTTCTAGCCTCTGTTGGTGCTGATGGAAACTTAAACATTGGCTTTACTACTCTTTCCATGAATAAAATGTCTGCTTTTTTTGAAAAATTCAATAATTCCTCTTTGTGTCTAATAATTGTGACTATAATGTGTTCCTTTATGAATCTCCATGTTTATCCTAAAAGGGTTTCACTGAGTTTCTTTTATTTATAGACCAATGTGTTTCATTAGTTTTGAAAATTCCTCTCAATTGTTTTTCCAAATATTGTTTTAGCCACTTTTTCTCTCTCTTCCCATCTGTGATTCTCATTATGTATTTGTTGGCATAACGAGCTGTAAATTGAAGTCTTACACATTTGTTCTTAATTTTTTTTCTTTCTTTAGATTCAGGAATTTCTATTAATTTCTATTTCTTTAGTTTCAAGTTCACTGGTTCTTCTATCATCTGAGACTGCTATAGAATCTATCTAATACCATTTTTTTTTTTGTAGCCCCAGGGACCCAAGTGCATTCAAACTGTCGATGATAAATGTGTCCTGCGATTCACATTAATTCTTGCAGCTAGCTGCATTCTTCATCAATGCATAAACCAAGTCATCCACTGCTAAGAGTAAAGATATGGAATGCTTCATGGATTTGTGTGTCATTCTTACGCAGTGGCCATGCTAATCTTCTTCGTATCATTCCACTTTTAGTATATGTACTGCCAAAGCAAGCACATATCTTATACATTTTTAATTTAATTATTATACTTTTGGTTTCTAGAATTCTCATTTGGTCATTTATCGTAGCAACTGTTTTTTAGACTTTCTCTTTTTTTATAGAGTGTCTACATGCTGAATCATTGTCCTTATATTTTTCTTTTGAGTCTTTCATTGTAGCTTTAAAAATAATTGTTTGAACATCTATACAGTAACTGCTTTGTAGTCTTTGCTAAAGTCAATATTTAGCACAGTTGAGAGTCAGCTTTCACCAACTTTTTTTTTGTTGTAATGGTAGTTGTTTTGTTTTTTGTTTCCCCAGTATTGATAATTCTTTTCTATTTCTTTCCAGGTGTGTGTGTGTGTGTGTGTGTGTGTGTGTGTGTGTGTGTGTGTTTACTTAAAATTATACATTTTAGATAATATATTATTTACCTCTGTCGGGATAATGTTTTATTTTTCTGAGCATTTTTGAGTTACTTTTTAGTTACCTTTTGAATTTACTGACAGTCACCAACTTATGATGATTGTACTTAAACACTTTTTGACTTTACAATGGTGCGAGACTGATACACATTCAGTAGAAACTGAGTACTTTGCGTACTCATAAAACGATTCTGTTTCCCCTTTCAGTGGAATGTTTAATGAATTAAATAAAATGATCATACTTTATTACAAAATAAACTTTGTGTTGGATGATGTGTTTGGCTATAGGTGAATGTATATCTTCTAAGCATATTTAAGTTAGGCTTGGCTAAAATATGATGTTCAATAGGTTAGGTGATTTAAATGCATTTTTGACTTACAGTAGTTTCAACTTACAGTGGATTTATGGATACCACAGAAGTTGAGGAGCAGCAGTGTTCTGAAGAATCTATTTCCCACTCGTCAGTCAGAGAGAAACTGGGACAGTGGAGAAGGATGTTGCAGTGATGGAGGAAGAGATGATGGAGCCAGGCATGTTGGGGCATCTTGAAGATGAAAAGCAGAAAATTAGATTTTCTCCCCTGGAGCCACTAGAAGGAATACAGTCGTATTGACTCCTTGATGTTAGCTCAGTGAGACTTATCACCTCCAGAACTGTAAGATAATGAATTTGTGTTCTGTGAAGCCAGTAAGGTCTTACCAATTTGTTACAGGAACAGGAAACTAATGCAAGTGTAAGAGATGACTTTTACCTTCCTGAGTGCACGATTGTCCTCTATTTTGCCACATACCTCCATTTTGTTGTAATTTGGTGTCAATTGTGACAAGAGATGGAGAACATTTTATTGGAAGTGGGGGAGTTAGTGCCAGAATTCTTCTAAGATAGAAAATCTCTTGGGTCAAATCCTTTGATTAGCTCTTGTGCAATTTCAGTATCCGTGAGTCCAGGGTTCAGTCGCAAAGATATGACAGGAGTGCGGGGATTATTTAATTTCATATTCGGAAGGCAAATTAGATTTTCAGTACACAATCTGAGAGAGGCAAACTGAGTCTGAGAGAACAGAAGATGAAGAGGTGATGTAGAGGGGGTCAGGGAGATGCAAGATATATCCCTGCTCCCAAATCCAAAATAAAGTTGTTTACAGTTTTTAAGGGCTTTGATAGTTGTGTTTTGTAGAAAGAACTGCAGATGGGACTAGTTTAAGATTAGGGCCATGATGGTGTGAGACAGAGACAACAGAGAACTAAAGATTTCACACCCCCCTTATGGTTTTTCTTTCTCATTACAGGCCGTGAGCTCATCTATGAGATGGACATGGTCATGTGGAAGGAACATAGTAATCAGGCAAACCTTGGTTCAAATCCCAGCCCCAAAACTTTCTGTCTATGTGACTCTGATCCATGTGAGATGTTTATCCATGCAAAAATGTGATTTTGGAAGAGATAGGATGGGGCATGAGGGACCCTGCAGGGCATAATGGCAGGGGCTGGAGCGGGAAGCAGAGGGCTCCTGGTGTGGGTCTCTCAAGCCAGCCTCATTCCTCCCACCCAAAAAACCCTTCTGAAGCACTTCTGAGAACCACAGCATCTGCACATCTACACAGGCTAGCATGCATTTGGGATCCCCAGCCTTCTAGGAGAACAGCAGTTGAGGTTTTTGCTCTGAGCTATAACAGAGGCCTGATCATTGGTTTCCTCATCTGTGAAATGGAGCACTCTGTACAACATGCGCTGTTATGAGGGCTCACAGATGATGCATCTTGAAGTGCAGGTGTGTGTGTGTGTGTATACACCCAACTGGAGATATATATATATATATTCATATACACTCAGTCCTCTTTCTATATACCTTTAAATAGAATAACCAGACTATGTATTACTAGCTAGATGTCATTTTAAAATCAAATTCTTCAGTAATTATCTTAGAACTAGCGGATGTTTCATTATAGGCAGTGGGGTTTCATGTGCATTGTTTCCACCATAAAAATTCCCACTAATCAATTTATGTGTGTAGCATTAGAAAGATAAAAAAATTTCAGTAGACCATACCACCTTTAGTCTTAGTTTTCTCTGGCCCCATTTGTGTTAACGTTCTCTCTTGGGCTCCTAAGGCTGTGGTCACAGATCTGAGTTCTAAATTCTTTCTTTGCATACCCACAGTCTTTCCCAGGACTTACCCCAGTACCCTCCCTGCTGGTGAGCCAGACCTACAGTCCTGCTACTCTTCCCAGAATCCAGCACTAACTGCCTGGAAGCTTTTCCTTGTAAGCCCTGCAAATGTAACTTCTGACAGGAACCTGGCTGAAGCAGTCAGTATCTTTCCAGAAAAAATCCCTGAGAAGGAGGGGAAATTTGCAAACACCGTGTTGCATGTTGCTGTTGAGGAGATGCATACAATACCCAAATTTTATGTCTTTTCTCACAGTTGTTAATCTCTGTTTTATCTACAATTCTAATTTCATGACTTTGAAAGAGGAAAGAATATAGGAGATTAAGAAGATTGTGCAGGCTTAAGTATAAAAAGAGAAATGGAGACAAGAAGAGAGCAGATGTCATTAACTCCTTGAAGTGGTTTGAGTTTCTCTGGCCATGGATGTTATCAGGACCAATACGTTAGGGGAGGACTACACTTATTTTGGTTCTTACTCTTCATGCCTCAGGCTATTAGGACTCTGTTCACATTGGGCCATGACTGCCCCATGCAAAGCCTTCTGAATATTTTCCATTACATTTTCTGGTCTCTAAGAATCACAACTTGCTGACCATGACCCTTCCACTAGGACTCATGGAGTAGAGTCAGAATTGCAGGCTCATCACTGGGCCAGGAGAAACAAGGGTCACAGCTCAGCTCTGAAAATGTTATGTCTCCTGTCTGAAGCGAGGATAACTTGGACTCATAAATTCAGGGTAGGAATTAGAAGAAAATAGTCTGACATTCTCCATTCAGTGATACTGACAAGAGGCACTGGAGTTGCCCAATAGAGAAGGAGGCAAGGTGGCAGGAGGAAGAGAGTGGTGTGAGTTCAGAGCTGTCCCTCAATCTGTTACCCTGAGAAGGTCCAAATCTTCAGCAGCCCTCAGGTGAGCCACAGGTTGGGGGAGGTTTGTGTACAAGTAGTGACAGTAGGAATGGCACATGCCCTCAAAGGCAGCTTCACTGCTGATGGCAGGAGCAATGTGTGTCCAGGCCCATCACCCCTCACCTGGGACCCCTCCCTGTCCCGGGGCAGTAGGAGCTAATAGGAGCTCAAAGCCAGGCTTAGGATTTGATGGACCCAGGATAGGACACTGTTAATACTCTGGCTGTTCCTGCAGGTGACAGTGACCCTCTCTCCTGAGACACAGGAAAGGTGCCTGGAGATGCAAACCAAATGACCTCACAACTTGCATCTAAGTGGGGAACAAAAATGGACATCCCCAAACAATAATGTAAGCAAGTAGCTTATTCAGATTGATGCAATTCTGATCAGAAAGTAAAAGAGGCAAATCACTGCATTGTCAACAAAATGTTCCTGCTTAATGCAAACAAACTGACGATAAAGCCTGAGTCCTCCCTCCTCACCGGAGAGTCAGAACAGCAGGAGGAAAAAGAACAAAGCTAAGTCCCCACGGCCATGAGGTGCCTCCTGAGGCTGGTTCTGTTCAGAGAGTGTGGGGACAGTGGATTTGTCTGCTGGGACAATGACACTAAAATACCCCAGCCTGTATGGCTTAAATCGCAGGAATTTATTCTAACGGTTTAGGAACTTGGATACTCCAAGATCAAGGTCCAGAAGGGTTTTCTTACTGCTGAGGCCCTTCTCTCTGGTTTTCAGATGCCATTTTCTGGCCAGGTCCTCACATGGCCTTTCCTTGGTGCATGCTTTTGGGGTGAGGTGTTTGGGGGAAAGCTCTATGGAGTTTCTTTGTATAAGAACACTAATCCCATTGACTCAGGGCCCTACTCCTATCACCTCATTCCTAATTACTTCCTGGAGATTCTATCTTCAAATGCTGCCATATTGGGAGTTACAGTTTAAAAATATAAATCTGTGAGGCACAATTCAGTCCATAGCAGGTGGGCTTTGAGGGCTCAACCAAGGAAGGAGAGAGGACAATGCTGGACTTCCACTCTGAGAGCACAGAGCGTGGAGAGGGTTTTCTCACAATTCAGCACACTGGCAGCTCCTCCCAGTCATCCAGGTCACACATGAGACCCCATTCTACCCTTAGGGGCTGCCTGTTGACAATGGGACACTATCATTCTTTATTTATAAGATCAGACTTCTATTTTTGTTTATCATAGAGTTTGTCTGCCATCTAAAGGCAGATTTGTCATTTAACATCTTAGAAGATTTTGATGTTGGGTCTCAATGAGTCTTAACTGTGAGTCTTTTCATGGGTAGTCATGGAGCTGATCCTATTACATCCATCACTTGGCAAGACTCTGTAGGGAACTCAAAATAGTTCCTTATCTTAATAAACCTGTCATTTACATGAGGACAAAGGGTATTCAGAAAAGATATCATTCACAAAACAAATTAGGGGGACTAGATTCTGTGATCCATGTGAGTTGTGGATCCATGCCAAAATGTGATTTTGGAAGAGAGAGGATGGGGCATGAGGGACCCTGCAGAGCATAATGGCAGGGGCTGGAGTGGGAAGCAGAGGGCTCCTGGTGTGGATCTGTCAAGCCAGCCTCATTCCTCTTATCCAAGAAACCCTTCTGGAGCACTTCTGAGAACACAGCATCTGCACATCTACACAGGCTAGCAAGCATTTGAGATCCCCAGCCTTCTAGAGGAACAGCTATTGAAGTTTGTGATCTGAGCTATAATACTGCAAGTGACCATGTGTCATTATTTAGGTCAGCTTTACACAAAATAATTTTCTAAGATAATAAAATTGTCTATACTTATGCTGTGAACTAGGCTAGCCATGAGTCATATGGGAATACTGAGCACGGGAAATGTAGCTAGTGTAACTGAGGAATGATGTTTTGGATTTTAATTAGTTCTAATTTATGTGTTTGTGGATATGAACTGCTAGTGCTTACCATATGAGACGGAGCAGTTTTAGACAGTGATAACCAGCAGTGTCATCAGGACAACCAAGCTGCTAACTGTTAAACAGTTTTAGTCCCAGGACCACTGAACAAAGCTGGGGTGGACAGTGGACAAGGTAGACAGAGCACATGGGTGGATCTTTCAAAACTTCCTTGAATTCTGCTGTTTGAAGGTCAGTGAAGGAAATTCTCTCCTTTGGAGACACCGAGGAAGAAGTTGGAAACTGGAGACTAGAGTGTTGCTACTAGAATCCGAAGTGCGAACAAAACTCAAGTCAACGTCTCACTCGATGAGCTTCTCAGCGGAATCCTGCTAGCTTATCAAGTGGGAGGTGAATGCTGTGCTCACTGAGCAATGGTCTCTATCTCAGTACCACAGGAAATATGAGGCCTGTCCCATGGAGCTCCCACAGCTGAATCTAGGGCATCAGAATCCAAGGGCCAGAGCCCGTGTCTAGTGTCCAGTGCTGCCCCTGCCTCAAGTGATCCTACCCTAGAGGCAGCACCCATTGATAAGGGCTTGAGTGGCAGGGAGGGGCTCTGTGGAGCATGCAGGCAAGCAACCAGAGTGCAGAAATGGACCTCCAGCTTCTGAACCAGGGAAGGTTCTATGTCGTGAGTGTAACCCAGATCAAGGTTTTTAATGAAAGGTATTACAGTAAATTTTACTCTGAAGGGAATAAAATCACAGAAGACATCTGATTATTATAGTCTTTTGTACTATTAAAGAAATAAAGATGCTTCTTTTAATAAACAGTGGTTTATCTGAAATATCCCAGTCCCTACCCTTCCCATGATGATCTGTGGTCTTTACTGTTTGGTCATTTGGCTGCCTCCTCACCATTCAGATGCATCTTGAGTATGACCCTGAGATCTTTCCTGATCAACATAAATAAATGTCCTCAACTTCCAGATACCTCAAACCATTGCCTAATTTTTATGCAATGTATCAACTACTGACATTATTCTATTCACTTTCATCATTGTTCCCTGAATGACTCATTTCTACTGGATATTATCAGGACATGAAATCAAGAATTTGTCTTATTTACTCATGTGCACCCAACCCTCACATGATGGCTTGTTCTTGTTCCTGAAAACTCTGACGTTAAGTAAAAATTCATTAAATGCAAACACGAATGTGTGCATTTTCCAATTTAAAAAATATATAGTGCATTTCCCTCAAACTTCTATTACTTTTGCAGCTGAAAAGTTCTATTGCACTTGGAAAAACACATTTATAGGAGTATGAAGCATCACTTTAAACAAACATAGTCTGCATGTTAAATGTACAGTAATGATTAATTATACTCAGCACAGTAGAAACAAAGGCCTTCATCATGGGTGGGGCTTGATGGAGAGAACTGAGGAGTCAGTCCTTGGAAGGGAGGAGGCTCTGATGTGTGATCTCAGGGAGGCATTCAAAAATCCATTGTGATCAGACATGTCTAATTATAATTTGTGTTTCCTTCAGCTGTGACACTAGAAGGAGCTCCTACTGGGGAAGTTTTGGGCATATTCAAAAAATAAGTGGAATAAAGATTGAAAACAGCATTTTGCAAGCACATGCAAACAGCTCACACACATACAGACTAATGCATCTGACAGCATGTCATCTCTTCCTCACCTTTTCTTGTTATTTGGGTTTAACCAATGAAAGAAGTCCACTTGGGTATGATGTTCTACCGATTTTAGATGCTCTTCTTCAAGATGTGCTGAATCTTTAAAGTGATGACCATATTAGCATGAATAAAAGGCTCAGGAAACCAAGGGGCAGAAATACAAATAGCCTGCCTTCTCCCAAGACCGGCAATAAAGAAATCTGATTCCTCAATTAAAAAAATCCAAATAAATGAGAGAGATCCAAGATGGCCAACTAGCAACAGCTCAGGAATGTGGCTCCCGGTGAAGGCGCAGAGAACGAGTGGACGTCGCACTTTCCGACGAGTTTTTGTTGCCCACAGACCGGGAGATTCCTGGCGGAGAAGCCACGCGGGTCGCCGGCGCGACTCTTTTGGCTGGCACAGCTCTTTTGCCGGCACTCAGCGCGGCGCTTCCCGGTGTGGAGTGTGCGGGACGGACAGGGACTGGCTCGGCTGGTCCCATCCCCACAAGGAAAACAGCAATTGGAAGCGCTGAGGACTGAGAGTTTCACAGCGGGCGCAGCGAACCTGGGAAGGTCTGGCTCTGTGGGGAACGGGCGTCCGCCAAAGGAAAACTAAGAAACCGAAAGACTTCATCACCGGGCGGAGAGAGATCCAAAGTGGCCGCATAGCAGCAG
Source organism: Plecturocebus donacophilus (assembly GCA_004027715.1). NCBI lineage: Eukaryota > Metazoa > Chordata > Mammalia > Primates > Pitheciidae > Plecturocebus > Plecturocebus donacophilus. The sequence goes on along the minus strand of PVKP010022650.1, from coordinate 291 downwards.
CTCGGGATTGTGGCTCGCGGTGAGGGCGCAGAGAGCGAGTGGACGCCGCAGTTGCAGACGAATATTTGAAGCCCACGGACTGGGAGATTCCCGGCGAGGGAGCCACGCAGGTCGCCAGTGCGACTCTTTTGGCCGGCGCAGCGCTTCTCGGTGCGGAGTGTGCGGGACTGGGTGGTGCCCTTTTGGTCGGGCGCGGCCAGTCCCATCCCCACAAGGAGAACAGCAATTGGAAGTGCTGAGGACTGAGAGGCACAGCTGAACCCGGGAGGGCCCAGCTCTGAGGGGAAGGGG
>PVKP010022649.1:0-37190 GCA_004027715.1 Plecturocebus donacophilus | reverse complement strand
GAAAATGGACATTGGGTAGCCTCTGCATACTATAATGAGGATTTGGAATTTTCACAATAGAAACAATTTCTGATGATTTTGAAAGAGGATGCCAAATATCGACCTATATTTTCAAAGGTTGACTCTGCATGGATGGATACAGACCATTAAAGTCTGTAAGTACAAGACCAGTTCAAACACGAGACCCAGAGATGCTGGCAGCTTAGCCTAAGATGCCCACAGCCTACATGAGGAAAAAATGGTGAAAACAGATATGATTCAAAGCGTATCTTTGTGTTAAAGTTGACAAGATTTGAATTAGGCACTTGTTAAAAGGGGGAGTTAAAGGTGACTGTAGGATATTTTGTCTGATAGCCTGGAAAATTGGAATTGCTAAACACTTACTGAGATAGGCAGATACTGTGGAAGAAACAAGTGTGATGGTAGAAGTCAAGAGGTCTATTTTGTAATGTTATTTGAGATGATAATTACAATTCTAAACATAGATTTTCAATATAAAGAAGAATTTATGAGTCTCAAATTTACAAGTATATCATGATTGGAAATCTATGTTTAAGAATCATTATGTAATAGATTTTTTTTTGCTTATTTATGTTGTAAAAATGTCAATATGATAAAACAAATATCAATTTGCAGAAATATAAATATAAAAGTTTGTTACTCATATTATCATTAGTATTTTAATGATAATTTTCCAGAATCGCTATGTATTAAGGTATGCATATAAAATAAATTATTGTATAGTACACATGCAGAAACTTATTTTTTGTAATTATATATCTTACAGTTGTCATATAATAATGATTTTAAAAGGATACATTATGCAGCATAAAGTGCTAAAAAGTCTTTGAAAACCAGATTAGAAAAAACTTTACCTATTAAAAAGTGCTTAAACTTGATATTGTAAAATTTAAATCATATTATATTTCTAAAGGTAGTTATTTAATTTGGAAATAAGATCATGATGGTTTTCTTTACCTTACCTTTATTATTACTGCTCTCTATCACCTCCCATTTTGAATTGCATTTGAGGATCGGTCTCTGTTTACTTGGTTGTATTTCTATTCTTGGCGTTTTCTTATGTTGTCCTGCGCAAGGTACATTTTTAAGCAGTTAAGGTCTTCACAATTTATTTTAGGAGCTAAAACATTTCCTTCTGCCATTTTGGATTTTCTTCTTAGCAGGAGGGTTAGAGATTGTGATTTATTTGCAGCTGGTGGAAGTTGATCCTCAGTAGGAGCAAATGCTCACAGCAGCCTTAAAACTTGAAAAGATTATTGTCTGTACTCAGAAATGCTTTTCCATGTAAAAACAAGGCTTCTGAATGCTACAGATAGCTGCAGGGATTTAAGCTGTAGTTGAAATAATCCAAATATAGTAGACACAAACTATGAAGGTGCTATAGAGGAAACATGATTAGGAGTCCTTCATGAACATTCTTCTTTATTTCCTATGAAAGAAAGGCTTATAATAATAATCAGTCAAAATGCAAATGTGCATCAATGTGGTGATGTAAACTGCACCATTTATAAAAAACAATTATTTGTATGCATGAATAGTTTTATTTAAACAAAATTTTAAAATGAGTTATTTTTACTAAGTTTAATATAAAATTCAAGTGAACCTCAGAAATTCTATATAAGTGAGCAAGTATGGATGTTTATTTTGTCCATAATGAAATATATTTCTTTTGTTAAAATAATACAAGCATAATTTTCAGACTGATAATTTGAAGATATGTGTCTCCACTGATTGAACACATTGATGTCATGCAATTAAAATGTAAAATAAATCAGGTGATCATTTTACTTGCCTGCTTTACATGCATTTGAACAAGTCACTTGATCCCGTTTGATTTCCTATTTATAAAGTGAAAGATATTATCAATAATAATTAGAGATATTTAGTAAGAATTCTATCGGAGTCCTCAAAATAAATTTACATTTACTTTTCAGGTGTCTATGTCCCAGTAGAGTCATTTAACAGAGATCTTGTTGGCTCTCTATGATGAGTAAAATTTTATTTTTGGACCATTGTGAGTTTCAAAGGTGTATTTGAAAACCTTCTTGAATGCTTTTATGATTTAAAAATAGAAGCAGTGATTACTGTCATAGAAATGGAGGCTGTTTATTATTATCATCATTGTTAATAAACATACGTGTTGCCGATGTAGAAAGAATTATAAAGCATAACAAAGTTAGCGAAGTCAATGACCAATTAGAAAAATGACTGGACAACTGGGAAATACTAATAGGAAAACCAGTACATAAACATTGTAACTAACAGTAGATCTGAAATTGTATTTCTGCATAACCTTAGGCCTGTGAAATAAATGATTTATTTGATATATGAATAAATATGATTAACTTTATGTTTTTTATTTTTTATGTGAATTTCAGTGACAGACATGATCATGGTGAATTTTAATCAATGGAAGAGAAAAACAAAAAAAATTTGGAATGAGAAAAGGAACTCAAAACCCAAATCAAAGTCATTTATAATTGGCAAGCTCAGATCAAATGATCATTTTAAGGATCATTTATCAAACAAAAAACAAATCAACCATTTTCTTCCCAGTAGGTCACTTTAGTATAAACAGGACTTAGAATTTATACTTTAATTACCTATGTAGATTTTAGCTTTCTCAATCTAGCTTCTTCTTAAATATTGAAACACCACTATTTTTCTCTATATCTTAAAGTTTAGATTTGTAAAACATTCCTTCGGTTACATTTTTTCTTAGATTTTATTCTATACTATGTAAATACTTAACATATCTAAGCAGTCTTCTTTTTTTTTTTTTCTTTTAACAGGGTCTTACTCTGTCACACAGGCTGGAGTAGTGCAGTGGCTGAACACAGCTTATTGCAGCCTGGACCTCCCAGTGCTCAGGTGATCCTCTCACCTCAGTCTCCTGTGTAGCTGGGGCCAAAGATACATGCCATTACACACGGTTAATTTTACATTTTTTGTAGAGAAAGGGTTTGGCCATGTTTCTCAGGCTGGTCTCAAATTCCTGGGTTTGAGCTATCTGCCTGCCTCTGGTAGGGACAGAAAGCAGGGAAATTCTGTGCAGAATTTCTGGAACCACGGCCCAAAGTTAGAACACACATTCTTTCGAAGGTTGCCTTTTCCAAAACCTCTGATGGTCCACCCCACGCCCATCCTGTGCACATAAACACCCTGAGTTCCATCAGAGGAAGAGAAGAAGCCACTGAATGTTGGAGACGGTGGTTAGAGAGAAGTGGCTTTATTTCAGAGGGACAACTTGATGGCATAGCTTCGGAGAAAAGTCTAGCCAGGGATGTCTTGACTCCAGGACAAGATTACCTTCCTGCTGCATTCCCTTTTCAGCTCCCCTTCCTGCTGAGAGTCACCTTCATCAGCAATAAAATCCCTTGAATTTTCCATCCTTCAAATTTGTTTGTGTGACTTCATTCCTCCTGAATGCCAGACAAGATCTCAGGTGCAGGTGCAAAGGCTGTCCCACCGACCCTCCACTGAGCTGTCAACACTTAAGCCATTTGCAGTTGGCAAAGCTAAAAGAGCCGTGACTGTAACACTCCTTCTGGGGCTTCAAGTGTCATGGGCACTCCGTCAGATGCTGCCTTGGGGCTAGTATGGAGTTTGTCCCTGTTGGAGCCAAAAAGCACTCACTCCAGCTTCTGTACCCACTCACCTTCTCCTGTGAGGGGTTGAGCACAGTGGGTTTGAGTGAGTGGAGTTCTCTTTCTGGTGCCAAAGTAGTTGGCTAGTTCTAGCACTCACATTCCAGTTGTCATGCACAAAGGGATCAGAGAAATCTCCTGCTTCACCTTGGACTCCCAAAGTACTGGGATTATAGGCATGATCCACCATGTCCAGCTTGAATCATCATTCTGATAAGATAAAACATCAAGTTACAACAGCAACTTCTCAATTTCTATCATGAATACATTTTAAATAGTTCCAATATGTCAGTGAGTAATATGAGACAATATTAGGGCAGTATATTGGTATGGGTAGAATTGTTCCCCACCTTCCAAATGCATATATTGAAGTCCTAATCTCCAGTACCTCAAAAAGTGACTGGATTTAGAAATAGTACTTTAAAACAGATAATTAAGGTAAAATGAAGTTATGTTTGTGGGCCCTAAATCCAGTATATCTCATATCCTTTAAAAAAGTGGAAATTTTGACACAGATACACAGGAAATATGATGTGAAGACAAAGGTAAGAGTCACATATCCATAAGCCAAGGAGAGAGACCTAACGATTAGATCAACTCTGCTAATACCTTGATCCTAGACTTCCAGACTTCATACTGTGAAAAAATACATTTCTGCCTCCAGTGTGTGGTATTTGTTATGATAACCCACTAACTAATACGTTCAATTATCTTAAATAAAAGAAAGTACCTAAAATCTACTTATCTGTATACAAAGTTCAGGATGGAAAACAAAAGAATTCATAGTAGGCTGTTTGAGGAATGATAATAGCAAAGGTATGATGTCATTTCCCAACATTCTTTAGCTATGCTCATTTTTATTACTAGATCTAAATTCTTAATATTATAATATAACTATATTACTGTAATAATATCTATTATTATACATTATAATCTAAATACTTATGCTATGTGAGTGGAACAATTAAATAATTGTAAGCACTGTCAAACACTATAATGGAAAAACCTTTAAATTCTGGAAAGATTAGTGTTTTTTTCTTTAGATATTGATTTTACTCCGATGATGGTTGACATAAGGTATTTGTATTGATCATATTTTCAAGAACTTCATAATCAATCTTATAAAACAGCATTTGTGATTCAGACAAGATCCTGTTGTGGTAAAAATATTTATAATCTGCTTAATAGCTCTTTACCAAAGGTTGCTTTTTAATGAAGTTTCTATAATAGACGCCCATATCTACCCATTTTGAAGATAGCTAGGAGTAGAGTAGAAAAATAATGAAAGAAAACTGAAGAGGCTAGAGTTCATATTTTTGGTAACAGTAACTAGATGCAATTATTTAGCCCAGTAATTCCATGATTTAATTTTATCTCCTTATCTGCAAATAAGAAATTAAAGTGTATGTTTTATTCCTTTTGGTTCTAAATCCTATTTTCTATGGTCTGTTACATAAGTCAGTATACTTTTCCTGTTAACAGTTAGACAGTAATTATTTTCGCTTTTGTGGGTCATACAGTCTTTTTTGAAAATGCTCAACTCTGTTCACTTCTGCTATTACAGTGTAAAATTAACTATACATAATATATAGAGAAATGAGCATGGCTATAACTAAAGATAGGCCAGACTTGGTCTACATGCTTTGGGTTTCTGATAACTAATTAATGGGGTTTACATACCATAATCCAAAACCTCCCCTCACACAGTAGAACAAACAAACACATACATCTGCTAAACCATAATACGGCCCATGATTCAAGTCTCATTGGCAAATATGTATAGTGGAAATTTGTGCAAAGACATGATTAGGCAAGTTATAAAATCTGGGTTCCCGAGAGGCCAGCACGTCTGCCGGGGACTCTTGGCCAGCAAGAGGGTCCCAACCTGAATAGGGGAGTGTGCGGAAAAAAGAGAAGACAGACAAGCGGGGTCTGGAGGACTGAGTAAGCAATGCTTAAACAGCAATACCTAAACAGCAGCTTTATTGTGCACACAGTTAGCATATATATGTTTGTCCTACGTCATTAACAGGAACAGATACCATTACCTCATACATGAAAGCAGCACATAAGAACAATAGTAAAATCAGATGCATAATTGGGTACAATCAAGTCACACAGGTGGTGGGGAAACCTATAGTTAAAAGTTACTGACCTTTGCAAGGCACCAGAGAGGCAGAAACCCATTATATTTGCACAGTCACAAGAACAGGCACAGGACCTAATAGTGGGTAAATGAAGTCATAAATCAGATACAGAAACTGGACACATTGTCCTGTCAGACCACATGCAGGCCACATCACAGTCTCACAAAGTTCTTTTTGTAATTCCTTTACCTGCAGTTCCTACTTTCCCATAGCTCGACTGCCTCCAAAGGGAAACTGTGTCCGGGCTCAAGCTCACCATATGGTGAGGCCCAATTCCGAGGGGTCTCACATGGGAATGAACCCCACAATAAAACAGTAAATTCAAAATAATAAATAAATATTAGTAACCAATATACTTAGTCACACTTCACCATGCAATTGTAAATTAAAGTACAAATGAAATAATGTTTACCAACATAAGTTTAGTAAAATTAAAAATTGTGAATACTACTACTTCTCTAGCACTATAAGCAAGACAAACTGTCATAAATTGCATTAGAAAGAGTAAATTATAATAGCCTTCTTGAAAAGCAATATAATTACTTATGAAAATTAAAAATACATGTCAACACTGAGCAAATCACTGAAAAAGAAGCTGAAAACATCAATATTTCCCTTATTATAAAATAAATTGAATGTATAGTTTAAAATTTTCTATTATAAAAATATATCCAAATGTGTTATGTTTAAAAGGGCTGTTAGAATGTGGTTTTATTTCTTGTAATATCTTGAGAATCTCTTAAAATTATTTGGGAAGTATTTCTTTATCTTCTAAGTGGTATATCTTCTGTATGTAAATAGGTAGATATACCATATATATGTGTTGGAAAATTCAATGCTCCTCAAAGTGACACATAGATTCAAAGCAAAACCAATGAAAGCATGATAATTTTTTGTAGTTATTTACAAGGTATTTCTTACATTTATGTAGAAAAATAAATACACAAAGCAATTTTGGAAATAATAAAGTTGGAGGACTCACATTACCTGATTTCAAAACCTAATGTGAATGCTACAGTAATCAAGACAGTGGTGTACCAGTGAAAGGATAAAAACACTGGAACAGACGAGAGTGTTCAGAGATAAACCCACACAAATATGACCAGTTTGTGTGATGTTTTAAACAAAATTGTATAGAACTGAAAGGTCGTTCTGGAATTCTTTACAAACTTATTTTGTTATCTTCCTTTACAAAAGCAAGAGCTAGGATGAGGGGAAATGTATTAGTCCATTCTCATACTGCTACAAACACATACCTGATATTAGGTACTTTATAAAGATAGAAGGTGTGATGGGCTCACGTGTCTGCCTGCTGTGCAGACTTCTGCTTTTGGCAAGGACTCAGCAAACTTACAATCTCCCTTTCGCTCTATCCCTGTCTCTGGTTCTTCCTGCCTTGATGTGGTTGTGGAAGTGGCAATGAATGCAGGGGACAGAGCCCACAGCCTTTTCTTCCTTAAGTTTGTTGTTCTTTTTTTGTGTGTTTCATATCCTTTTTTAAAAAGTGTCTTGCCTTTTTAAATATTGTTTTCTTTAAACTTTTGTTGTGGTTCAAATTTTATAGTCATGGTAGGCTTGGTGTTGGGCATTTAGCCTTTCTCACTTGCATAGTAAAAACTACTGTATAAGTGGTAATGGTTGACTTACACTAAACAGGGCTGAAGATTGCTCTGTTTTGTTTTGGTTGATGAATCATAAAATTCTTAAAGAGTATGAGACCCTCTTTACAGACTGAGAGCTTGTTGATACTGGTTTGTTGTTGTTTTTTTTTTTCATGGATCTGGTACTTGGAGATGTGGTATGATGCTGTTGCTGCTCCTCTTAGGACAGGGGTCAGGTGGAGAAGAAAGAGGGAAGGGGCTTAAGGTGATCTGAGGAGCTCCAGCTGCAGTGATGGCACATGTCATTTGTTTGGTTATGATGATGAGGCCTCATGGATATATTGGCTCAGGGAAGGATCTCTCCTATATTTTGATAATAAAGTAGGGAAATACTCCTGGGAGGCTGGGAAGCTTCTCTGAGAGGTGAAGTGTGGAAGATCTTGAATTTCTGCTGTGCAGACTGTGATTTCCTTTATTTAAGAGACAGTTTAAAAGTATAGTATTGAGGCATGAGGAGTTTTGGGTAAGGGAGTTGCTGGAGATAACAGCCAGTACATTTACCTTTGAGGACTTGCCAAAGAAGATAATCTGCTGGCTTTTCCAGGAGTAGATTTTTTTTTCTTGGAAGGTTTTTTTGGTGATGACCTGGAGGAGATGAGAAGGACAATGAACTACTTCCGGATAATGATATTGACATCTCACTGGAGGTCTCCAGGTTTTACGGCTCCATAGAGAAGACATTTCTCTTTGGTAAGGTTCTCTTTTGAGGAGTTGCCATATCCTTGAACTAGGTCACCTCTTAGGAGGATATGATCTTCATTAAGATCAATGGCCCTGGCTCAGGTCAGTATGAAAAGGACATATATATCTGGAACCCCAATTTGGAACATGACTGAATAATTATTTTTTGTCATCTTCTGTTTTATATTTTTTTCCTAGAGAATATTCTCTACACTCTGATACAGGTGTGGGTTTGGAAATCTTTAGAATATCACTAATAGAGGTAGCCTATTGCACCATATTTGTTTTTACTTTCAATGCGAGTTTTGAGTATGCTGGATTTCTCCTCTTTAGAAACAAAAGAAGGACTCTCTAGATCTTGGCTCTGTGAAATGAAGATCAAGAGTAAATGCTCTGTCTCTGTTTCTTGACACAGAAAGATGGTCTGATAGTAGAAGACAATCTGAATTAGTATCTTCTTGAGCTTCTAGAACTGCTTTTTTTTTTTTTTCAATTGCTGCTTTCATTGTTTTCCTTTTTTGTCTCATGGTTGTCTTTATCTTGCTTTTTTATTGATGCTAATTTCTGGTCAATCTGTAGCTGTTTTATTTATTTTTCCTTGATTTCTAGGAAAGTAACATGGATCCCCGCGTGTTTTTTGGGTATATAACAGCACTACTTATAGTTCTCCGATAAATTTTCTAGCATTTTAATTAAAAATCCAGTCAGAATGATTTGCATTATTTTAGAATTTGGAGTCTTCACATACAACTGGTTGAATACAAATTCAATCACAACATCATTTTCAAAGGTAAGAATTTATTGTACTAATTTTGCTAGCCAACGGTTTATCAGTGCCAAATTTACTTTGCTCATGTCCGTTTCTTTTTTGTAGGCATCATGTAACTTTCAGCTGCTTCAGTAGCTGCTTCTATTTGTTGCTGAATGTAATATTCCGTTCTGTCCCTGTTCCCTTAGGGATTCATCCCACACTCTTCCAGAGAGAAGGCTGCTCCTTATCTCTCCAGCAGTTCCCAAGACCAGGTAGAACCACCAGTGCTCTGGCTGAAGACCTCTACAGGTAGACAGGTAGCAAGATACTGCTCGTGCCCATTTTCTTCATCATTTTCTGGTAATTGTTTACTTCATGTAGATGAGTTTATTCTTGGCATAAATGCAAAAGCATTTCATTTAAGAATTGATAATATTTTTAAACAGCTGATTGTAGCAATTGAATATCCATAAATGGATGGCTTTGATTTCTGTTGCTTATGACCAAATTTCTAAACAGAGTCATTTTTAATTAAAGGAATTTCTTTCTTACAGTTACAGAGGCCGGAAACTTCAACGTCCAGGGGGTGCATCTGGAGAAAGCCTTCTTACTGGTGGGGACTCTGCTGCATCCTGAGGCAGTTCAGGGCATGATATTGTAAGGGGGCTGAGTGTATTAAAATGGTACAGTACTAGCTCAGGGATGAGTGAAGTAACATGATACCATTCTAGCTTAGGTCCCTCCTCCTCTTCTCATAAAGTCACACACTCCATTTCCATGGTAACTCATTATCCACTAACCCATTAATCTATACCTACATGAATAGATTAACCCGTTCATGAAGGTAGAGCCCTCATGATCCAATCACCTCATAAAGGACCCACCTCTTAATACTGCCACATGGGAAGTTTCAGTATGAGCTATGGAGGGGGATGCATTAAATCACAACATTCCACCCCTTGTTCCCCAAAGCTCATGTTTTTCCCACATTCATTCCATCTTCATAAAGTCAGTCTTAACACATTCTAGGGCCAACTTCAGAAGTCCAAAGACTCATCTGTGAAGCTGTGATCTCGAAACAATTTATCTAGTTTCCAAGATAGAATGATAGAAAAAGGATAGGGTTGTTTTCTGTGACCTCGATCATATCAGGGTCACCACCTGAAACGTCAGTCACCGCCTACGGAGGTGTGTCCTGCAGACCCTCACTCAGCAACAGATGAATAAATGCACTCTCACACCCACTTGATTCAAGTGGGCTAGGGATGGTCATCGGCTGCTTTCAGAGGACAAATGCAGCCAACTGACCAAGACTCCCTGTACATCCTCACATTTATTCAGTATGGATTTCATAACAGAAGTTCTAAGTCAACATGTTTGTGGATAATTAACATGACTGAAAGAGTGGTTTTATGAAACGTAAAAACTTTTGGTTCCAGCGCCCAGAGTAAATGCCATTAACTGGTAATTCTCCTTTGACCTCCCCCTGAGAGGACCATGCGCACAAAGTTTACATGAACAAACAAATTAGAGTAGAGACAAAGAAATGTGGGGTAAACAGACTTAACTGGGAAAGCTTCTTATTCTCCCTATCTCCTCCCTGTGCTAACCTAATTGAACCAGCTGCCTTAGGCCTGTCCCAATAAAGCCTTTTGGTCTTCCAAAAGGTTCAAGACAATAATCAATAACTTTCCCTAATATTTCTCTAATATTTTGGCAGCCACCCCAAGTAAACCCCAAAAGTTTTCCATTCCAAGAGTGAGAAAAAAGCAAGAAGAAAGGGGTATCGGTTTTAAACAAGTATGAGGCACACTGATACAAGGATAGGGCCCCAAGGCCTTTTGTGTCCCTACCTGTTTAGATGTGCTGGTCTCAGTGCACTCAGCTCTTCCACATCGGTGCTGGATGCTGATTGCTCTACAGCTCTGGATTCTTGGTGGCTATCCTGCTCCCAAGACTCCATCGGACTTGGCCTTAATAGAAACTCTGCAACAGCTCTAACCCAATATTTCTGCTCAGCATTTTTCTAATAGGGGTTCTCTGCAGTGCTTTGGTTCCTGCAAGTCTCTTCTCTTGACCTGCATTTTATTATATTTTTTTTGAGACAGAGTCTCACTCTGTCGCCAGGCTGGAGTGCAGTGGCGCCATCTCGGCTCACTGCAGACCCCTATTGTTTTGATGATGTCTTTTGAAATCTGGGAGTAGGCTGCTAATCTTCCACAGCTCTTGCCTTCTGCATACTGGCGGTATTAGCACACGGTGAATGCACTAAGGTTTATGATCTGCTTTACAGAGCTGTGGCGTGAGCCATACCTGGGCTGTGTCATGACTGGAGCAGCCACTGAGTGCTGTGCTGTAGTGTGGGTTCCAAGTCAGAGAACTGAGGGAGCTCTGGGAAGTCCGTCCATGGACAGGGCACCAGGCCTGTCCCCTGAAACCATTAATTATGCCATCCTTGGCCTCAGGGCCTGTGATGAGAGCAGCAGCCTTGAAGATCTCTAACATGCCTTTAGGTTCTATATTCCAGTATCTTGTGGAATTGCACCTGCTTCTTTTCTGTCCACACCACACCCTTGGTTTCCTCTCCTGAAGACATTTTGTTTTATTCTTTAGGCTAGACTAAAACTTTTTCAAATCTCTCCACTCTGCTTCCCTTTTTATTTTTAAACTGTTTTAACTTATTTTTTTTGCTCCTAAATCTCAGGGTAAACAGCCCGAAGTAACTGTAGCTCCTAAAATTTGCTTAAAATCTTTATTCTGCCAGACATCCTAGTTTTTTACTCTCAAATTTGGCCTTCCACAAAGCCCATGAGCATCCACAGTTAAGGCAACATATTTGCCAAATTGTAACAAGGATGGCATTTACTCCAGTTTCCAGTACTTTGTTCCTCAGTTTCATCTGAAGCTTCATCAGAATGAAATGGCCTCATTGCCTGGGGTGGTACCTAAAGTTCTTGGTCTCATGGCTGAGGAAATCCAGGAGGCAGACACACCAGGGGTGAAGTCAGAGCAGAAGCAGAAGTTTAACAGGTGAAAGAAAGAGGACAGCTCTCTGCAGCGGGGAGGGGTTCAGGAAAGGACTGCAGTTTTCACAGTTGAATGCACAGGCTTTTATAAGAAACCAGTGAGGGCTGGGTATCTCATTTGCATAAGCCACAGATTTCTAGTAGATCCACCCTGTCCTCCTGATGTGCATGTCGTCTTGTGTGTTACATTATTGCAAACTTCTTGTTGTATCCTCACATGATGAAGGGTAGAGAGGGAAAAAAAAAGCTCTCTCACGAGTCTTATGAGGGCACTAATCCCACTCATGAAGATTCTGCCCTCATGACCTCATCTAATTTTCATCATCTGTTAAATGCCCCACTTCCTAATACTATTATATTGAGGAGTAGAGTCTAAACATAGAAATTTTGGGAAAATACAAATGTTCGGTCTACAGCATATTGTAAAATTTAATTTATATGACATTATAGAAAATATATTTTAAAAGTACAGGGACCAAAAACATAGCAGTAGGTATCAGGTGTTGGGGTTGTTACTTCTAAAGAATATAAGAAAATAGAGTGAGTAAACTTCTGTATCATAACTCTGATAGTAGATATATATCTCTATGCATTTGTCAGAACTCTCAGAATTCTGAATACTATTCAGCATTATAAAGGAACAAATGATACAATAGCTTGGATGTATCACAGGGATATTATAATAATTTGTAAAGCTAATATCAAATTTTATATATTATACAGTCTCATTTCTATAACATTTTGAAGTGAATAATTTTAGCTGTGGATAAAAGATTAGTAGCTGTCAGATGTTAGGGGTAGGGGTCATGGATGTAACTACAGAGGAGTAGCCTAACAGAATTTCTCTGTGCTGATGGGATAGTTCTGTATGTCGATTGTGATGGCTATACAAATCTTATCACATAAAGGAATTGCACAGAATTACACACATGTACAAACATACATGCATGAAAACATGAAATTTGAGTAAGTTCTATAGATTTGTATAATACCAGTTTTCTGAGTTTGATATTACAACAATGTAAAATAATACCCTTAGGAAAATGTAAAAAAGTAGTTTGGACCTCTTTGTACTACCTTTTAACTTTCGTGAGTCTATATTATTATTTTAATAAAAAAGTTTTTAGATTACATATAATTGTATACCACAAATAATAAATTTTACTATGTAAATTTTAAAAAATCAACTAGGAAAGGAGAGCATATTAGTCTGCTGGAGCTGACACAAAATACGAAAAACTGGGAGGCTGAAACAATTTATTTTTCCACAGTTCTGTAAACTAGAATTTCAAGATCAAGTGCCAGCAGCATTGGTTTCTTAGAATAACTCTCTTCCTGGCTTGTATATCGCAGCCTTCACGCTGTGTCTTTACAAGACCTTTTTCACTGTGCTACCACATTCCTGAAGGAATGTTGGTTACAGTCCCAACCTTATGATTACATTAACCCTTATTACCTCTTTAAAGTCCTTATTTTCAAATATAGTCATAGTGGAATTAGGGCTTCAACATATAAGTTTTAGGGGATCACAATTCATTCTTAACAGAGGGAAACTGAGAGTAGAATAAAATCAACAACACATAAACCTAACCATATTTCAAATTATTAATTAAAACAGAGTAGGGATGAAAAAAGACATACCTCTGTAACTATTTGGAAAACAGTGTTTTCAATGGGTGGTATAAAATTAAAAAAAAAAACGCTATACAAATACTGTATTCTTTTAATAATATTTAGTAATTATTTTCCTCACAGGTTTATAATTCTAAAACTATGTTATGAGTATATTAGCTTTTAATCAATCAATCAATAATAAGTAATTACAACTTAGTTTCTTATTGTTGAAAAAATAAGTTATCTGGTGTTGAATGTAAAAATCTCCTTAAAATATATATTTTACATAAGGTAGTATACAATATTCTACTTCCTTGCTCTGTCTATTGAGAGGCCCTAGAAATAATGTACTCTTTGTACCTGCTGTAAGTCAATACCTGAGACTTGATAATTTATAAGAAGGTTTAATTGGCTCAAGATTGCACAGACTGTACAGGAAGCATAGCTACAATTTGCTTCTGTAGAGGCCTCAGGAAACTTGCAGTCTTGTTAGAAGGCAAAGGGGGAGCAGGCACATCACATGATGAGAATGGGAGCAAGTGAGCTGGGGGGATGTGGTATCTTCTGAGAGGTCAGAGAGAGAGAGAGAGAGAGAGAGAGAGAGAGAGAATGTACCAGGGCAGATGGCACACAGTTTTAAAGAATCAGATCCTGTGAGAAGGCATACACTTTCACCAACCCATGAGGGATCCACCCCTAGGACCCAAACACCTCTCACCAGGCCGCATCTTCAGCATTAGAGATTAAAATTTGAGTGAGATCTGGATGGAGCAAATATCCAAACTATATCATATTTGTAGCAATGAATACAATTAATGCACTCTTTTTTTTTGTCTCTATAGATAGGTAGATAGATAGATAGATTATAGATAGACAGACATGGACATAGACATAGATGCATTCACGTTGAAAGGGCATATAAGACATTCTGAAAGAGCTCCAAATAGCCAAATCTGAAGCAAACTTAGCCACAACATTAACAATAACAATAATATTATAAGCTACAGAATAAAATCAATACCTATGAGTTCATATTTTTATAAATAAGTACACAAATTGAATGAACAGATTATTGGAAGACAAGGCATAGCTCCTCCTTACAGAAAAATTTGAATGAGTAATATAGAATGAATGAGGGAAACAGAATTTCACCATTAGAACACCACAGTAATCATGAAAGAAGGCAAGATTCATAATAACAAAATTGGTGATCAAAAGCTTGATGAAAACAAATATTTGCATAGTCTCAAAGGATCTTTCTTAAGATATGTATTAATTACAAAAGAAGACATAATAACTAGAGGAAAGAAAATCAGAAACCTCACTTTAATCAAGTGATCAAAGTGAGCATCTGAACAACCAGATATGTTACCATTTTCTTGTCATGATTCACTCAGAAGGGCAAATGCTAGATATTATTCTTGCCAAAAAAATGTGTACCCAATCTAATCATGAAAAGACATTAGTGAAACCAAAATTGAGGAGGATTCTAGACCATATCTTACCAACATTCTGCAAAAAATGTCAAGGTCATTGAAGACAAAGAAAGTCTGAATAATTGTCAAAGATTGGAGGAGACGTAACATCCAAATGCAATTTTATCCTGGATTGAACTCTGGAACAGAAGAGTAAAAACTGGTAATAGCTAAATAAAACCTTTAGCTTTGTTATTAGCTTAGTATTAATATAAATATCTTAATTTTGTGATTTAGCAAAACATTATTATTAGGGGATACTGAGTGAAGGGTGCACAGAAAATATCTGTACTGAATTTCAACTTTTTAATATGTATTAAACTATTCCAAAATATAAAAGACATGAGAATAATAAATTTGTCTGATTTTAAGCTTTGCAGTTTATGTACAATTTTAATGTCATTTATAATGTAATGTTTCCTTGCTATTAATGTCACCACATAAAATATCTAGACTTACAATAACTAAAAATGCTAATGTATATTTTTAATTACATATTTTATATATTTTAGATATGGACTTTAATTCACTTCTGCAGTTCTAAAAATTCTAGGATACATTTTGTTCACAACTAAAATAAAGCTTATAAAAATATTTGCAGAAAAGACATACAAGGCCGGATAAGATACAATACTACTGAATAGGGAAGATTGGAGTATTGTGTTGGATGGCTTTTTCCATTTCTTTTCAAATAAGAGAAAGAAAAGGATGCTTCCCCTTTGGTGTCTGGTGATATGACTTGTGGACCTTGTTAGCAATACATACTGCAGGAGCTGTAATAGAAATGACTGTCTAATTGGCATTGTTTCCCAAGCTGTTATTATGTAACCACATAGCATGTGTCTTTTCAACATGACAATAATTAAACCACCTCAACTACTGCAGGGAAGTGTGAGCTAGTTTAACGCATTGATGAGTACCTAAATTTTACAATTCTAGGGAATATTACCTTAGGTGTGCTTTCAATAGGTGATTTTCATACACATTAATCTGATATATTTCACACTTCCCCCAGCTCATACATTTTTTTTAAAAAAAGGCTCTATGGCTGTTTCATCCTGATTAAAAAATTAATAAAACTTATTCTTTCTCAGTTAAACACTCTCATCTGTACTAAACAAAACATGTCTTAGACTTTTCTTATCATTGCTGTGATGGTAGTGGTGGTAATGATTCTAAAAAATTGAAAAAAATAGTATTTAAACAGCAGTAACACATCCTACCCTAATTTATAAAGTGATACAGCTAGTTAAGAAACACTTTTAGGGAATTATAATGGAATCTTCTTCTAACTCAGGATGTCAATATTCAAAATGAATATAGGTTTAATAACCATTTCACTCCATATTTGATATACTTACAGGATCACTTTTAGAAGTTACATATATTAATCAGACTGAAGACAACTAGGAAAGAAATGACTATATAGATGTATTGCTTTGATTAATAAAATGTAATTAAGTGATGGCAAATGAGATTCTTCAACTGAATATCAGTAACAGAAGCCTGGTAAATTTAAAGAAGCAGATTAATGTTATTAGTATGTCCTCAGCATACAGTAAAAGAACACAACTTGCAAAATTAGAGGCATAAGATACATATTGATTGTATTCCTTTTTAAATTAATCTTTGGTTAATCAAATCAAAAAATAGTAAAATTAATCAATCTATAGATTACCAACAGCCTATACGATTTGGTTTTTCAGATTTTCAGATGAATGGTGTTTGTAATGTATTGTTACAAAATGAAATAACTGGACCCTAAACTTTTATTGATTCAAATGAAATAATACCTTAAAAATCAGACAGACAAACTTTCTGGAAGTGTTAATAAAATCATTTAAAATTTTTAGGTACTAAAATGAATTATACTATGGATGTCCTAAATCTTTGAAAATACTATAAAATATAAAATCTCTAATTAATTAGAATGCACTTAACATACAGAACCATTTATCAAAAGAACAATATGTATTGATACATCAATAAGTATTTCTAAATTTCTAAATATCTATATTCAATGTAATATAATTTAAGCTTGTGATCAACAAATTTTTAAGCTTTATTAAAATGAACTTTAATAAGACTATAACAAATTACCAATTACAGAAAAAAATCACAAATTTCCTATAGCTCTGCTTTCTCTTATCAGAAAAATACAGTGTGTTGAATTATCACATAATATTTGAGTGATGTTGTATTGATAAAGGTTGTTTTAAGCCATGCTTCTCAAGATTGAATTCCAAGGACCTACAGAAACCTCATCAAGTGGGAGATTGTTAGAAATACAAAATTGTGGATTATGTCTTAGACCTCTTGGATTGGAAATTGCATTTTAAGTTTGACAAATGACTATGCTAAAACATTGATTTCTAATATTTGACCTTGTATTGAAAACCCTGATAAACACAACTTGGAGACAGATTTTTAAACTCTCCAGGTGATTTTAAAAAGAGACAAATTTGGGGATCACCGCTGTAAGATACATAATGAATCAACAGTAGGTAAATTTTTGTCAATGGTGACTCACCTAAACAAGTTAATTATATTGATAGTTATCTTCATCTCTGTTAAAGAGGAAATGACTTAGTTCAGTTATTCCTTTTATACAATGTGTTCAGCCAAGAGCTTTGGCTCACCCCTGTAATCCCAGCACTTTGGGAGGTCGAGGCGGGCGATCATCTGAGGTCGGGAGTTGGAGACCAGCCTGACCAACATGGTGAAACCCCATCTCTACTAAAAATAAAAAATTAGCCGGGCATGGTGATGTATGCTTGTAATTCCAACTACTCGGGAGGCCGAGGCAGGAGAATCACTTGAACTCGGGAGGCAAAGGTTGTGGTGAGCTGAGCCTGTGCCATTGGACTCCAGCCTGGGCAGCCAGAGGGAAACTCCAACTCAGGAAAAACAAAACAAAATAAAACAAAACCAATATGTTCTTGAAAAGTTGTAAATAATTTAAAGGATTATAAATAATAAATTTACTTATAAAGGGTTATTTTTAAAGTATAGTAGGGAATACATCTATAATTGAGAATTTCATTGCAATTATCACATTATTAACATCCTCTGTGCCTGTAATTTTTAAGGTTTTCTTAAATTGTGTTTCAAGCATCTTTTGTCTTCAATCTGGTTTACACATATAATTCAATTTATGAAATTAAAATCAAAGCCTTTATTTTCAATTTTTCAAATATTTGCTTATGCTGTAGTGGTTATTTACAGAATTGAAATGGAAAATTACTGAAAAAGTCACATATTAGTTTTCATTTCTGTATACACTAAGCTTAAGCTTTTTTGTCTCAATGAAAAGTAAGTATTTTAATATCTACTAGGAATTTTTTAATAGTTATATTAGGCTCAAATATTATGTCCTTAGAGCACAAGTGCTAGATATCAGTTCTGATTCTGTTTTTGTAATTTTGAATAGTGCTGGTTTATGAATAACTATTTAATAAATTCCTGTGGCAATGGTTAGTCTGCAGTGCTTTCCCTGGAGCAATACAGGCAAGTATCATGTGCAATAATATAGTTTTTATTTCAGCTGACCTATCTCAAGTTAATAAACCCATATGAAAATTTAAAATTTACCTTGATAATTGTTCCAAAAATATATAAGTAGTATAGTTCTAGTTTTGTTTTAATAGGAATTATGCAGCAGTAACTCTTTTTATTATTTTTCTTTACAGTACCGCTTAACTTACACTTGTTCTTGTGTGATATATACATTTTCTTTAGTTGTAGTCATGAGAAGGTAAATAAGAGAGATGGAGAGACTAATTTCAGAAAAGCTGACAATATATTCAATTACCTATGAACTAATTTTAACTAGTTAAGTAATACACTGTGTCAAGTAACAGTGTCAAGTTCATATAAATTATTTTATCAACTTTAAGCGAATTAAAGTCATTCATTTTATTATTCATACATGTTCTAATTGTCAGATAATCATCAATATAGCTTAAACATTTTCAAGATGTTTAAATATGCAAAAAAATCTATGCAGAGAATTAAATCACTTTGAGTCTTCATTGTTTTAACAGAGCAAAAGTGGTAATCTTCACTATCTAATCCATTCTATTAACTTCAGTTTTGAGACCAAAGTGTCTGATACTTAGATTAATGTCCAGCCAGTTTTTGCTGATTGATTGATTAGTACACAAAGTTGCAGTGAGACTGTTAGGTTTGTTTAATGCATATAATTTTGATCAGACTGTGAATGGAATTTTTACAGTTTATGTGAAAGGCTATTTTGGAATTTATATCTTAATAGTTAAATATATAGACATGCTGCTTTTCCATTTTTATAAAATTAACATTGATATAAATTATCTAAAGCTATGTTCCTATAGAAAACCGTGTGGGTTTTGTAAAAGAAAAAAATAAGCAAAACTAACACTCATTCCTCAAAAGATTATTCAAAAAGCACTGAATGAAATAGAATTATCTCATGTCAGAAAAATGAACAAATATGGTGATCAAATAACATCATGAGATTTAGGTAAAAGCTGAATTTCATACAGAGCAGAGAGTAGGATTATAAGCACTTATTAGAGAATTTCTGTTTATACTATACGTGAAATACAAATAGCATTCCTTGTAGAGATAATTATTGCAAGTTTGGTTTTTACTTCTTGAAATATGATATAACCACTCTCATCCATTTCTTAAGACTGTTATGAACTAATTAAAGGCTATAAAACATCTTGTAATAAAATGCTACATACATGCCTAATAAGGCTAATAACATTTATAATGATACCAGCTGTTGAAATCCAACAGATATACATAATTAATGGCAGTTGAAGTTTACCTACAGCTTTTCCATCTGCTTCATTAGAATACAATTTCCAAAATTAAAAATGTTACCTTTAGTTTAGAAGTCAAGGTTTTTTTGTATCCATTCTAAAATATATGTATGCTTTATATGTAACCTAAAAATAAATGTCTCATTTCAAGAAAATACCCAAAGATAATTTTTATGATAAATACATTAAAAATATCATCTCTCTCTCACCTAATCTTTTTCATGCATCCAAGTCTAAATGTCTTAGTTAGAAATTCATATTAACAAAGCTTTATATGTGCATATATAAAACAATAATCCTAACAATTATCAACTACTTTGTGTAACACTTAATACTAAACAGTACACTCTCCTTTTTTTTAAAAAAAAAAAAAAAAAAAAGCAGGATATCACTCCAGTTGCTCAGACTGGAGTGCCTTGGCACAATATAGGCTCAACTGCAGCCTGGACATTCTGGACTCAGGTGATCCTCCCACCTCAGTCTCCCAAGCAGCTGGACTATAGGTACTCGCCAACATGCATGGGTAATTTTTGTATTTTTAGTGGAGACATGGTTTCACCACCCGGGCTGGTCTTGAACTCCTGGGATCAAGTGATCTGCCCTCCTCAGCCTCCCAAAATGTTGGGATTTCAGGCATGAGCCACTGTGCCTGGCTCCTTTTCTTAAGTAGTATCCAAAACAAGACGATGAAATGAATATTGTCATAACTCCAGTTTTATAGTTAAGAAACTAAGAGTAAATGAGGCATTAATACAAAGAAAACTTTCAAAAGTCACAGAAAATACCCTCATAATTTAACAAATAAGAAAATAATAGAGAAAATAGTTAATTTACCAGCAACAATAAAAGAGAAAATGGGTAGGAATGTACTTTATGAAAGAGCCAACTGTGTGGTTTAATAAAGAGTTACGTGAGTTTTTTTTTTTTTTTTTCTATAACTTCCTGGTTTCCTGATGCAGAGAAGTTGAGTTGAAGAGTATTTTGTATTCTCAATTATATATTTTAATTTTGCAATAATAAAAAATAAGTAAATGTTGTTGGGACAATTAAAGGTCTCAAAAGTTTTTGTCTTTTACTATATGGAATGAATCCCAGTGGGCATTTATTAGGACCCAGGGGAATACAAAGCCCCAAAACCCATACCCAGAGAGAGGCTCAGCTCAGTTTCTTTCCAATCCCTCATGCTTTTGTGTTTCAGAAAAAAAGAATGGAAAACAAACTTAGCTTTCAAACTCTGGCTTAACGCTGAAAAATAAAATAATCTTAATCAAGTGAGAAGGGTGTCAAGAAGACTTCAGCCACACTAAATCAGAGTAAAGTGAGAAGTTCTGGAGAAAGCTATCCACAAAACTTAACCATAAAGAAGGCACTAGGCATTATTAATAATTACAGATATGTTCTTCTAAAACAGTGAAAGAAAATAATGTAGCAGATGAAGAATTCAGTCTGTAAGAAAACATAGCTCCAGGTAATAAACATATTACACTGTATCAGATAATATAGATAACAGGATGCCCAAAGGTTAAAAAAAAATATGAAGACAATAGAACAAGAGCTTAAGATCCAAATAAAACAGACAAACTACGAATAGAACAAACCAAAATTGTGTCTATATTGTTGAGGAAAGCAATTCAGTGGATGTTGGTGGTTTGGTTGGTATTTGGCTTCTGTATTTTTTACTTTTTCTTTTTTTTTTTTTTAAGAAAATGTATCATTTCTATGTATACTATAAATTCATTGTTTCATAAAATCTACATGTACAGTATAACCAAATACTGATTTCAAAACTGACATCATTTTATATATATTTTATTCTACTACATACATTTTATTAATCTGAAAGCATTGTTCAATATATAATCTATAATGGTCTGCTTTTACCTATTAAAATGTGCTATAGATTAACTTTTATATGTTAAATGTTATTATAAGTTATTAAGTTATAGCAATGACTGATGAAAATGTTATGCATTAAAGAAGCTTACACATTGTAGCACTATTCACAAAAGTCAAAATGTATAAGCATCCTAAATGAGACCTAAGAAAAATTAAATTCCAAGAGAAAATTGGCAAAAAAAAAAAAAAAAGAGTAAAATTCCTTACCAAATTCAGCTACTCTCAGACTTCCACCTGTGGCACCTGGTTGAGAGAGAATAGTTAGTATGTTTGCATGTCCTTTCCCTTCCAGGTTCATACTGATAAGAGAAAAACATTTATTAAAAAATTAGTTTTTTGGATTTGTGATTCTTGTGGATTTGTTATAAGTATTTACTTGGTTATTGATCTTCAATTTTCCAACAATTCTCTTTGTTTTTATTTTCTCTCTTTGTGTGTTTTTTCATAAAGAGAAAAATCCTAAGTTCTCCTTTCTTCCTGTTTTGATGATTGAAAAGCTTGGCTTTGTAAATAGTGAATTGATTCCCTGGTCTCTGCCACCCCAGGGAGCATAATTTGCAGAGCTTATGTCAGGCAAACAGGTGGGGAGTTCACCTGGAGTTGTGAAATGTCCTTTTATCCAAATATGTCAGCTCTCAGGGATTTGTCTTAATTGTTTCAGTGTTCATTGCCTTGCTAACAGGAGGATCTTCATATTCAGTTTTTGGAAGAAGCTTCAGATCTTGAGGGGGAACTACATTTTTGCAACCTCTTTGGAAACCTAAATCCTTCCTCCAGTTATAAGCCATAAAAAGGCTTACTCGTTTTGCATCGCAATTAAATTAGTTATACCTACGGACTTTCCTTTTTTTTTAATCTTTTTTTCAGATGGAGTCTAGCTCTGTTGCCAGGCTGGAATGCAGTGGCTGTATCTCGGCTCACTGCAACCTGCATCTTCCGGGTTCAAGTCATTCCTCTGCTTCAGCCTACCCAGTAGCTAGGAATACAGACACATGCTATCATGCCCAGCTAATTTTTGTATTTTTGGTAGAAACGGGATTTTACCATGCTGGCCAGGATGGTCTTCATCTCTTGACATCATGGTCTGCCCACACGGTCTCCCTAAGTGCTGGGATTACAGGCCTGAGCCTTCATGTCCCGCAGGAAATATGGACTTTTCTATCTGAAAATATCTAGAAAATAGTTTCAGTTCCTTGGAGATGTCAATTTTAACTATGTCTTTGAAATCTTAACATCTCAGGAATTAGCTAAGCAGTCATTGAGTCAGATTTGAAACAGTTAAATTTCAGAAAGGAAAAGTCAAAACAAGGAATGTTTACTGTTTGCCCAGCTATCAGAAAAGTTTGCATATATGTAACTAAGATTCGTGCTATTATGATACTTGCCTAACAAACATATAAATATGATATTTATATCATAGTTATATGATTCCCATAGATATATCATAGTTATATGATATAAATAGATATCATAAAATGATATTCATAAATGATATGAATAGAAAATTTAATTTGAGATCATAACTAGATTTGTTTAATGTCTTATAAAATTTTTCCAAATGTAATTCTTGAAAATAAATACATAGATGTAAATTAGATACGTTTATAAAGTTTTTAATAATAATTGTTTTATAAAATATTTACTTAATAAGATTTCTCAAATCTTTTTGGTAACCACACCCTTAGAATTTTGCTAAAATAAAGTAAACAATGAATAGTCATTGAAAATCTAGATCCTTTCCAAGTAAGATATAATATTATGATATTTGTTATTAAATATGAATTGAAACTTATGTATCCTTGGCTTATTAATTGTTTCATTTGAAATCTTACATTTTTTAAAGTAATAAAATGTGTATTCATAAATTATTAGTGTGTAACCGACAGTTAAAAATTGCTTACTTCTTAGATTTTTACTATGAAGTAAGGTTACTAAGAATAAAATTCTTACTAATATATGGTAACTAATTAGGGAGATAAAAAAGGATTCAATTCTGTATACAGACTATAAATGGAAAGCAAGATTTTTTATGAATGAGGTTATGAAGTATGAGCACGTTTTTGTTTAAAAAATAATTTTGTCTAGTTGAAAAGTTATTTCCAAGTTGTTTTCACAAAATATGACAGAAAATATGAGACAGATAAATGAAATGGACCTTGAAACTTGGAGAAGAAAATGAAGATAAAATGTAAAAGATTATAGAAAATTTATAGAAAAATCATTTCAAAGCTAATTGAGATTAGGTATATTAATTTAAAAGGATGTATGAAAATCAGGTTTAGTATTAATACAACTAACACAAAGGTAGATTTGGTTTTCTCATTTGGACAAAATTGTTCGTATAATATTAATTAAAAATTTAAAAAGACTTTGGTTCATCTTTTAAGTAAACTGGGAAAATGAGAGGGAGGAGTTTACCTCATGCTGTCTTTATTAGGTCTTTTGTTTGGAAAATTGAGACTTCTCCCCTTCAAAGAATAAAGATTTTTACTTGTTGAAATCTATTAATTATCTCTTTGACTGGACCTGTGATTCTATTTTGATCAAGTATTTTAAACCTTTGACATTTTTGACAGGCTTCACAAAATCAAATTTCAAATTCTAAATTGTCCTTTTGACCACAAACTGTTAGCTATCCAAAAAAGAAGCCCAAGAAAGACAAGAATAGGCTTATTTGTATGTTAAACTATGTGAGAGGGATTGTCAAATTGGAAATAATGTTTAACCTTCCTTGAGTTAAGTTTGTATCAACGTGTTGTTAATATGTGTTCCAAATTGTGTAAGAATTCTAAAAAAATATGATATGCCTTGGTGTATGTGATCAGTCATAATTCTGAGTATTATGTTAAATTTTTGCATGTCACAGAAATAATTTTGTGAATTACATCTTTAATCAAGCCTGTTTCAAATCTTTTGTCATCTACACACAAGTGTTGTTTTACTTTTGTTCTTCAAAAAAGGGTGGTTTGCAATTGACTACAGCCTAAACTTTGTTTCTTCTTCAAGGAAATTCATAGAAAAGGACCGTAACATGTTCTCTTTAGTACAAGTTTCTGATAAGTTGTACTAAAGATGACATCACGCCATAGAACTAGGTAAAATCTTCCAAAATTCAAATTTTAAAAAACCTGATGAGTTTAAAGAGATTGCTAAAATGATGTCAAGCTGATCAAGAATTCATTACATGCAATAAAAGTGATAGAGGGCTAAAATGATTTTTTAAAATTATTTCCTTTTTCTTCAGAAATAGTTAATTCTTTCATGTTTTCTTTGCTAGAGTCACAAAACTTTTTTTTCTTTTTATATGCTATATATAGCTTATGAAAATTAGGTAAAGTATACTTTTCTAAACAAAATTGAAAAATTTACTTTTGTATCTGATCTTTCCAAAATAAGAAACTATTTGTGAGTACTCTTAAATTTTTGACAATATATTTATTTGCATTAATTCAATAAGAATTTGCTTTTTGTAGCAGGATAATTGGAAGTACATGTTATATGAGCAAGACTTTGACTGTGATGCCATATTTTCAGATATGACCAGAGTATTTTAAGGAATTAACATTAACTTTAAGAAGCCATTTAATCCCTTGGAAGAGCTGGCCTGGTACCTCATCTACATATTTCCCTTACAAGCTTTCTAGCCTTATATTAAGTAAAGAATGTCACTTTTTGACAGGCTCAAGAACCTCAAAATATTTGGGGAACCTTAAAAAAAGAAGAATTCATCCAGATACTATAGGAACATATATACTAAGTAAAGAATGTCACTTTTTGACAGGCTCAAGAACCTCAAAATATTTGGGGGACCTCAAAAAAAAAAAGAATTCACCCAGATACTACAGGTAAAAGCTGATGGAGAGTTCATGGGTTGCCTTCATAGCCTGGAGAGGCTTTTAAAACTATAACCTGAGATTTATTATGATAAATCTAGCAAAACAATAAAAATTAAAAACTATGTGGCAAATAACTATTTTTGCTGTATTTTATGCAAAAAATCAGACCAAGTGTTAAGGCTAAATAAAACTTATTTTACAACTAAATTGGCCTTACATTAAATACAGTTAGTAAAAATGGGGGTGATTGTTAGGGAAAAGTTGTGTTTCAGAAGAAAACTATAGTACACCTGTTTTGATATTCTAGCCCTGTCCCTTGTGAGTTTTTTGTTTATTCTTATTTTATTATCATCTAAACTGAATACTGAATTTTTACTTTCCTTCAACATTTGGCTACAACTCAGCAGATTCATCTCTCCAATTTTACTCCCACTTCCTTTCCAGCTTAAAATCACTAGAAATTTAAACTGTGCTTTTCTTGAAGCCCTACAAGCTAAGGTTAGGCAACTTGATATAAACTTTGGAGAAATAACACAATTTATTTACAGACAAAATTTTACTGGGACATCTGATGCAAGCTTCAATCCAGGAAAGATCTGTCAGATCATCACTGTCTACTTTCACGCCAACCGTAGATACTTCAGAGCACAAATCTCAAAATCTCAGCTGACTGACGTCAGAGACTGAAGCTGAGAAATCAGACTGGTTTGTGGACTACTCCAGATGTTAACCTTTGTTTTTCTTTTGCTTCCTTAGAAATGCCTCTTACTAAATACCTGTTTACCTATACCACATAGAGAATTACCTTTAATGAAAACCCACATTAAACACCACCTCCTGGAATGAGATACAACTGTTCAGCTGAATTGACTATTTTCAGGACAAAAAGACTGTTTCAGTAGGATATATGAGACAATGTATTCAAATTTCTTGTTTTTTCTAGTCCCATGTTTTCTTCCACTTTGCCAATCTCTTATCTTAAAACCTCTAACCCAAATTTCTCTAAAGTTACCAACATACATGTGAAACTTTAATATGTGACACTTTTCGAAAGTAAAGTTTCAAAGAAGAGACTAAAGGAAACCAAATATTTATTCCTAAATGTTGAGTATTGTTAAGTTGAAGACACTACAACAGAGAAACACTTTGCCACCGCCTCTGTTTGCCTGGTGGCAGAAATCTATCCTTCCTTTCTGGACAGAGCACTTGCTTATCCATTCAGAGAAGGTACTAGCAGTCACCAGAGGAACTTGGAGACAAATTTTACTATCTTACCACAATGTCACATCTTTTAAAAGACTATTAACTGTCCCTTGTTTTGTTTTGGTATTATTTAGGATTTATGGCTCTTTGTTAAAATACTATTTAGGCAAAGCCCCTAAGCCACTCTATTTAGCTAGAAATAATTTTGAACCGAGGTCTCTCCCATGTGATGAGTTCAGCACGCATCAATACACTTCTGCATGTTTTCCCTTTGTTAATTTGACTTTTGTTTTCAGAAAAGTGTCTCAAGTAAGAACCTAAAATGAAAATTAAGAGAAATTGTGTTTTCTCCCATGTATCTTTCTGTTCTGTTCTCAAATGATTTCTTTACCTCCTCTGCCTAAATACTAATTTCTTAACAATATGCATAATTAAATGAACAAATTAATTAATGGATAATTAATACCCAGTTGTTAGTCATTTAAATTGATTAAAGTAGTTTTCTGGCCAAAAATTATGGGTATGTTACTTATTTTATATTATAGTTTATTTATTCTTGTATTCCCACAACCTAGTAATATATCAGAGATGTACTATGCATTTAGTAATTGTTTCTTCAATGAAAATACTTATTACCTATTTTCAATGTCTTCACACATTGGCCCTTACATAGATAAACTGGATTTTGAAATATTATTAAAATATAGAAAATATGTATTAGTTTATATTTACATTCAGATATCTGATAGTTATTATAGATGTCCATATTTAACTAAAATCACCTATATTCCCAGTGCTTACAACAATACTGGCACATTAAAAGCATAGTAGATGATAAATAAATATTTTTGGAATTAATAAGAGAATAAATGAAATATAGCAGAAGATAGGTATCTATTATCTATCTATATCTATCTATCTGTCTATTACCTGACTATCATCTATCACTGTGTAGGAATGTGTTGTTTGTTTGTTTGTCTATTTACAACATGGTTCAGGAAACTTCTTACTAGGCCACTACTTGTGTCTCATTGTCTACTTTATCTTAATATCTGGACCTTGCACATTTTGGAAACATCAGAATTTATAGTAATCGGCACTAAAAGAGTATTCTTGCATCGAAGTGTCTTACTCCTATTATTTTGGGGCTTACATTTCTGCAATCAAGATTACACATCCATGAACATCTCCTACATTGTCTGAAGGAGAATACTACAAAACAAAAGATAATTAATTGACACGACAAAGGTCACTCAGATGGTGTGGCCAGAATAAAGCTCTAGACAGGTAGTCCACCAAGTGTTACATGATGTTCCTTCTCAAATTATGTCAAAAACTCACATTTTCATTAATAATTTTAGTTACTAAAAAGAGTAGCTTAGCATAGTGGTTAACAGTGAGTGCTGAAGCCGAATGCTTATATTTAAATCTGTCTCTTCTACTTTCTTTGGGCAGGTTACTAACCTCGTCTTTGTTTCTTCATCTGTAAAATAAATATAATAATGACCAAATAATAACTGCCTCATAAGATTGTTTAGTGGTTTCCAATTAAATGAAACATTATGCGTAAAGGTGATTAGACTAGTGTCTGCCATATAATAAGTGGTAAGTGCTTGCTATATAACTAACTATGCGTAAAGAGTTATTTTATTTCATGCTTCTGAATCCAAGCATGATTAAAAGTAGAGAATTAACAACTAGTTTTTAACATCTTTCCTATATTTGGGATCCCAGGAAGAGAAGAAAAAATAAAGAAAATAAAGAAAAAAAAATGAACAAGCCAAATCTCATTTCTCATGTGCTATCAGACCTCCTGATAGCCCTTTTCTTTAACGACAAGATAATAGAGTCCTTATCTACGCTTTCACCAGGATTTATTCAGTCTGCCTAAGTTGTTTATGAAAATAAGCAACATTTATAAATTTTGGGGCACCTAGCACACTGGAAAATGTCACTACTTACTATGTAATATTTGCAGTACAAAATGGAGCTCTTTCATGACTGAAAAACCCCTTTTGGGTAACTGATTCCTCAAATGCCAGAGCACATCCAAACGTAACAAGAAGAGACTGAGCCGAGCTGTTTTTGAGCTCTTGAATGTCTCATTTACTTGCCAGGATCTCATGATTATATCAATCATCTGAATTCTTAATGAAGTTATACATTGGAGAATTTCTCTGTTTCTTACAACTTGAACTTGACGAGCTCTCCTTTTGTTAACACAGCTTGGTGCTATGTTAACAATTGTATTTCAGGCTCACAGTTCATAAACATCTGAGTCACCTTTGGTCAAGAACCAGGAAGAGACAGAAAATCACAATGAGGATTTTATGTCATCTTGACATGGTCCCATCCTTAATATGAGCTGTGGCAATATTGAGATAGGTTACAAGATTCTGACCAGTGGAATTTAGAGAATTTAGACTTATGGCAGCTATCTAAATGAACATACAGGGAATATGCCACTAGGCAGAAGGGAAATAAGAAAAAAAAATTTTTTTTCTCTAACTGCTGATACCAGTTAGGGTAACGACTGCATGTCTAGAAGACATTTTCTAAATAGGATACAAAATATAATACCAGACTTTCCCGTCACTGGAAAAACCTTCTGCCACTTCCATAGACAACTGGATAACCATCTGGCATCTTAATCTAATATACTAACTCAATTAAGACCACTGATGAGTCAAAAAAAGTATGCAAAAATAAAGATCATGATCAAAAGCTGTGAAATTCCAAGATACTCTGTTAAACAACTAGGGTTCTTTATGACAGAAGTCTGACAAATTATTACTACATAGATGAATAGATTCTTATAATTTACCGTAGGGCTATTTGGAGGGTCACTACTTCTGGAAAATTCTGATTGGAAGAGATTCTTTAAGTTGACAAATAATCCTCACATAAATCTGTATGAGCAGAGATTTTTCAGATGGGGACTACTAAGTTGTTACAGTTGGTAAATAGAAGCTTTTGGCAGATCTAACCTGAAAGGAGTAACTGCCCAGACTCTTTTTAAAACAGTGGCCGTATTATAAATGCAGGCAATTCTAAACTGGTTTTATGATTACAAGAGGGACACATTTAAATTAATGCATTGAAAGAGACCATTATATAAATTGAAGTGACAATAAAAGATTCCCCAATCTTCTAAGCCTTACACAATCTTGGTTTTGGGGTCAAGTGACTATTTAGCAGGTAGTAACTGGTTATTTATGTGGGGAGTTTTATACGATAAAAATAAATGCTAAAAGCCAGCATCATGTGAAGAAATAGAAAAGATAGAGAAGAAAATGGCGGGGGAAACCTAACAAAGCTAAATGTAGTTGTTTAGATAGCTTTCAAAGAATGGGATAAAAACAGAGAAACTTGGTAGGATTCGCATGAAGGAATTTATAGCTCATTAGCAACATAGGATGGGGTGGGAATGTAAGAGATCTGCTTGACTTACCTCTTAAATTGTCACATCAAATATTGTTTCCTTATTTTGGCCTAAAGGAATTCAAATCAAATTATGAGGATTATGACTTAGAATAAAATAAATTAAATGGGCATGGATTTCGAGAGTATGATATAGATTTATACTCTAAAGCAGGAGAAATATAAAAACAAAACAAAAAAAAGCAAAAGGCCTAAATTTGCTTGGCCAACACTTGAATGGGGTCTTTATGTACAAAAAATGAAGTGACATGTTCAAGGGGCAGTATGCAGCAAACCTTAGGACTTCCAGATGTAGGGCTTCTTTATGTCTGCAGTAGTCTCTCTGATGGATACAGATAGCACTCTGATGGGCCTGAAGGCAAAGCTACGAGCATCTGGACATGTGTGGTAGAAAAAACTGAAGTGAAGTTTGAGTCACAAATTGGAAAATGTTACTAGACTGATTAGACTGAGTAAGTAATTTGAGTTGATATTGAGTGAAAATGGGGCATATTTCCCTGACGTGTTCCACACACTGAATCTGCTCTTGAACCCGTTAATTCACCAACCATAATATAAAATTTGTCCCATCGCTGCTCTACATAAAACTTTATGCAGTAGTATTCCAGGGACGCTTTGAGAGTTCACTGTTATGATTGAGGGAATAATGAAAGGGGTACTTTTAAATTCCCCTAAAGCCCTTTTTGTCAGTCCTATATGGCCAGTATGCAAAACAGATGGTTCCTGGAGGTTAACAATAGGCTAATAAAATTAAACAAGGTAATTCCTTAGATTGATTCAACTGTACTTCACATAGGGGAGGCTACATAGGAAGAGCAACCAGCCAAGTGGGACAGCAGGTCAAAAGGCTGTTGCTTTCTTTGCTGTACAAATTTAGAGTCCTTCCAGGCACAAAAATAGGGTTTCTTGATTTGGCAAATAAAACACTGGAGCTCATTCAAATTTAAATTTTAGGTAAAAATCAATAGTTTTTAGTATAATTATATTTAAATATTGCATGGACTAAAATATATATTTTATCTGTGAGTACCACATGGCATTCTTCTAGATTTAAATTTAGTATACAATTATTGCTTTGCTACAGGAATATTTCAGTTGCCATATTCTAGCGAGACAGGACTTGGTAAAACAAGGAGGTAAAACAGTCCTCCTGTTTTTTTCAATTGAAATTTGTATTGTGGTTTGGAAATTAACTGGAACAAACCCTGCAGATGTGAAAATTTTAGAAGCAGAAGGTCAGAGTTAAGGGTAAGATTTGTTTTTTTTTTTTTCTCAGTAGAAAAGAAGTTAGATTTGAATTCTTGAACACCGATGAACTATATATAGATTGTTGAGCAGTAGCTAATGGCCTTGCAATATGAACAAATGGATCTTAAAAAAATAGACAATGAAATACTCTCCTATGAGCCTTTTAGTAAAAATATTTCAGTGGAAATTTACGGGAAGAATTAAAGTGGTTCATGTAAACAATTGTATATGTGCACACTCACATACACACACACCTACTCACAACCACACAACAAACTATAGAAAAGCAAAAATCAGTTGTCAACTTAAAAAGCAATTGGAATGTTGAACCGATGTCTTTGTCAGACTTTGAAGGCTTTCTCCCTAGGTATATGCAACATGCAAAAATGGAAGTATTCACACCATGTACAAACGTACAGAGGAGCATAAATTTCACATATTCCCATGGTACCCCATGTATCTATCGTTAGAAAGAGAAACTGTACCTGTTTTCAACAGGAGATTGCTCACTTAAAAATGGCTTAGGATAAAATTCTCCACAGTCAGAAACACCACTACATGTAGCAGGTGAATTGTTTTGGATCTATATCAATACCCCTAAGGTAATACAACTTGTTGTTAATAGAATTTTCATTTATTCTACTCTGTGCTTTGCTTATTTTGTAACAGAAGCAGATTTGGACTATACAATTAAAAGACTGAGAGAGCAAATTCTCTACCAGTTCAAACTATCTGAGTTTATTTCTCTAATCATTGTTTACACATCACTGCTACTAATGTACCAAAACAGAAAAATCAAGGAAGCATAATATAAGGACATACAACATCCCTACCACAGCCTCAGAGCACTATTATCATTTGAAATTAAAATGAGTAATTGAAGCACCTGTTACTCAGAATATTTGATGAAAATGTTTAAAATTATGGATTAATTTTTTAAATGATTGTATTCTCAAGTTGTACAGGAAGGGCAGTAAGTCAGGGCCTTCACTGGAAGAGTTACAAAGATCAGATATAAGACTGAAGAAGGAGTAGATGAACGTACGTAACTTTCTTTCTAACATCACACAATTTTTATTTGATTTTGATTGATCTCGTAGTTCCATGTTCAGGTATGGACCTGTGTATATCCAAAGAAGTTGATATAAATGCAGAAGGCTCACTACACCACACACGACCTATGCGTAAGTGTATTTAGAGTGCATCATCACTTTACCCCATGTAGCCAAATGTGGATTAACTGCAAGTACAATTCCATGGCCATCAATGGACACAGCCCTTCATTTTTTTTTAACCAAATTCTTTGACATCTGTCTCAAGTGCTTTTGATAAAAAAAAAAGTATTAGCCAGTTTTCTGTATTGTCTGCTCTATGGATATGGAGTACAGCTGAGTCAAGGGGAGAAAGCCTGAGCAAGGGGCAAAGGGTGTGGGTTAAGGAGACGATAGAAAGAAGCAAAGAAGAATCTGAAAAGGAGACAAATGCACACAAGTGGGTTTCAGTTCCAAGTATGAAGGCGATCGTGTTATGTTTCTTGAGAGTTTCTCAGATTCAGAGAAAAACCCTGTTCACTTTTTTTTTTTCCACATCTGGTATATCTAATGACTTATGCTGAGAGAAAAGCCCTGTGAAGAACTGTGATCTCTACAGAAAGCATATTGGACTTCTGCTGATTTATAGCCTGTCTAAATACTGCACTCAGATCACCTGGTGAAAACAATGATATTGTATCACCTGATGACTCAACTTTTTGGTAGCCAAAAACAATTAACCATAGGTGTGCTTTATAGACTACATTATCATTCTGACTTGTTTTCAAATAAGCTGAGAGAAAGAATATCAATAAATCTCACAGAGTGAGAATTCTGACCAGCAGAGCTTCTGAATTTTGGGGGCCACAATCCATGATGAATCCTTGCTATGAGGCAAAAAATATTGCTACTGAATGACTAACACCAAAGGTTTGTTGACTCCTCTAATTATAGCTAATGTGAATTTAGTTGGAAAGAGTTTCAGGGAAGTGGAAATTAAAGTGGATTATCATTAAGAGACATAACTTTGTATTTTATTTGGTTTTTGTTTATTACCAAAATCATTCCTATTCAGGTTAGCTGAGGAATTTCACAGAAAATTATGTAGCTTGCTTGGGTGGAGTTGAATTTGTTGACAAAATATATTCTAATAACAGGCTCATGCAACATGAAATATTTTCATGTGCACAAATCCCATTAATATTCAATGGCAACACCATGTGTAGTGGCTGATTAGCCTTGGCCCAGTTATTCCAGGGCTGTTTGATGATATGTTCTGAGAGGATTATAGAAGCTGGTCTAGGGGTCTGAGTCAATTTATAACAAAATTCCTGGAGGCTCTTTATAATCATGAAAAATACCTGCTAATGCAAATAAAAATGTTAGCAGGAGTTCTCTTCCACAAACTGGGTGCATTAAACTTTGGAAGAATTCAAATTGGAGGAAAATAAAGACATAAATAATTGGACTAATAAAATAATTTCTCTAATGTATCAATGCTGAATGATAGCTTGAGTGCTCACTCAGGAAGGATGAGTGAATATTTTAATAATTGTGTAATTTGATGTATTTTAAGACCAGTGGCCTGGATTTCTAGAAGGCTAAGTTTGAGAGACACATTTATAGGAAATTCCTTAGCCGTGAGCTCATAGCATAAGTTAGTCCAGGGTCCCACTTAAGTGATGACTTGAAGATCATTACTAACGGCCTAGAGGCCATACATTGAACAACAATAACAACAACAACAACAAAAAAAAAAAAGAAGGAGAAAAGAAAAAGAAAAGAAACAAGCAAGTTTTATTTATTGTCCTGTAACTGTCTGGGACAAAACAGATAAGAACACTATGTGATTTGTATGGGAGGTAGACTGACAATGTTACACGATATCTGGAATCCAATGTATTATTTATCTATTGCTGTGTAATGACCAAGGTGACCTTGACATTCCCTTTTGCTTGACCAAATTTTAGGTTGTTTTCTTTCTCACTATAGGAACCTGACCTATCTTTTCTTAGAGCCTGTATGTTAGAAAACTTGTGATTGTAAATTCTTTCTCTTACCTTTGAGATGTAAATAATCTATTACCTAGGAGTCTTTTTTTCAAGGAAGAATGTAATAATCAAGAAAAACAGTATTCTAGTCTTCTAGTCTCTGTTGGAGATTAGGAGACTAAGCACCAAGAAGCCAACACAGATGGCCTAATCAACTAACAATCTCCCTACCAACGTTCTGCAGTACTTTTCCATTATTTCATATTAAAGTTTAAATACCCTGAGTTTTGGTCAGTTGTGATAGCTCATACTTGTAATCCCAGAACTTTGGGAGGCTGAGGCAGGTGGATCACCTGAGGTCAGGAGTTCAAGACCAGTCGGACCACCATGGTGAAATCCTGTCACTACTAAAAATACCAAAATTAGCTGGGTGTGTGCTGGGCACCTGTAACCCCAGATATTTGGGAGGCTGAGGCAGGAGAATCGCTTGAACCTGGGTGACAGAGGCTGCAGGAAGCTGAGATCTTACCATTGCACTCCATCCTGGGCCACAGAGTGAGACTCTGTCAAAAAAAAAAAAAAATCCTGAGATTTTTTACTAGAGCCTTTAGACTTTTTATACATAATACCAGGTCTTCTGAAAACAGAGACAGTTTGACTTCCTCCTTTTTAATTTGGATACCCTTTATTTCTTTCTCTTGCCTAATTGCCCTGGCCAGAACTTCCTTTTCTATGCTGAGTAGGAGTGATGAAAGAGGGCATCCTTTTTTCATTCTAGTTCTTAGAGCAAAATCTTTCACTTTTTCTCTATTCACTACGACACTAGTTGTGAGTTTGTCACATATGACCAACATAGAAGAAGCACTTCAGGATGTTGGCCTGGGGGAAAATTTTTTAGGTAACATCTCCAAATCATAGGAAAGAAAAGCCAAGATAAACAAATTGGATTATATCAAACTAATGAGCTTCTATGCAGCAAAAGAAAAAAACAGCAGAGTTAAGCTGCGGATTGAGAAAGCATATTATTATTCATCCAAAAAAAGATTAACCTCCAAAACATACAAAAATCTCAAATATCTCAACAGCAAAAGCAAGACAAAAACACACACAACTCAAACTAAAAAAGAAAATTTCAGGCCAATATCCATGATGAACATCAGGCAAAAAATCTTCAATAAAATACTG
Organism: Plecturocebus donacophilus; assembly: GCA_004027715.1. Lineage (NCBI taxonomy): Eukaryota > Metazoa > Chordata > Mammalia > Primates > Pitheciidae > Plecturocebus > Plecturocebus donacophilus. Next base: position 1,528 of record PVKP010022649.1, on the reverse strand, counting down.
GCAAAACAAATGCAAAAGCACGTCAAAAAGCTTATCCATCACGATCAAGTAGTTTTCATTCTGAGGATGCAAGGCTGGTTCAACATATGCCAATCTATAAAAGTAATTGATCACATAAACAGAACCAAAGGTGAAAAACATGATTATCTCAATAGATACAGAGAAGAAATTTGACAAAATTTAAAAGCCCTTTTATGCTAAAAATGCTCAATTAACTAGGTATTGATGGAACACATCGCAAAATAATAAAATCTATTTACAACAAACCCATGGCCAGTATCAGACTGAGTGGGCAAAAACTGGAAGCATTCCCTTTGAAAACTGGAACTAGACAAGGGTACCCTCTCTTACCATTCCTATTCAACATAGTATTGGAAGTTCTAGCCAGAGAAATTAGGCAAGAAAAAGAAATAAAGGTGTTCAACTAGGAAAAGAGGAAGTTAAATTGTCTCTATTTGCAGATGACATGATTGCATATTTAGAAGACCCCATTGTCTCAGCACAAAAACCCCTTAAGATGATAAGCAACTTCAGCAAAGCCTCAGGATACAAAATTGATGTGCAAAAATCACAAGCATTCCTATAAGTCAAGAAGAGACAAACACAGAGCCAAATCATGAGCGAACTCTTATTCACAATTGCTACAAAGAGAATAAAATAGCTAGTAATACAATAATAAAGGACATGAAGAACCTCTTCAAGGAGAACTACAAACCACTGCTCAAGGAAATAAGAGAAGACACAAACAGATGGAAGAACATTTCATGCTCATGGTTAGGAAAAATCAATATCATGAAAATGGCCATATTGCCCAAAGTTATTTATAGATTCAATGCTATCCCCATCAAGCTACCATTGACCTTCTTCACAGAACTGGAAAAAACCACCTTAAACTTCATATGGAACCAAAGAAGAGCCTGCATAGGCAAGACAATCCTAAGCACAAAGAACAAAGCTGGAGGCATCATGCTACCTGATTTCAAACTACACTACAAGGCTACAGTAATCAAAACAGCATGGTACTGGTACCAAAAAAAGAGACAGATATAAACCAATGGAGCAGAACAGTGGGCTCGGGAGGAATGCCACATATCTACAACCATCTGATCTTTGACAAACCTGACAAAAACCAGCAATGAGGAAATGACTCTCTGTTTAATAAACATGGCTATGTGTAGAAAGCTGAAATTGAACCCCTTCCTTACACTTTGTACAAAAATTAACTTCAGAGGGATGAATTATTTAAACATAACACCATAAAAATCCTAGAAGAAAACCTAGGCAATACCATTCATAACGTAGGCATAGGCAGGAGCTTCATGAATAAAACACCAAAAGCAATGACAACAAAAGCCAAAATAGACAAATGGAATCTAAATAAACAAGAGCTTCTGCACAGAAAAAGAAACAATCATTAGAGTGAACCAACAACCAACAGAATGGGAAAAAAATTTGCAACCTACCCATCTGACAAAGGGCTAATATCCAGAATCTACAAAGAACTAAAACAAATTTACAAAAAAAAAAA
>PVKP010022648.1:0-37382 GCA_004027715.1 Plecturocebus donacophilus | reverse complement strand
GCTCCTGTGCGAAATCTTTGGTCTCATCCAGGGACTGAGGGAACTTGCTGCCCTGAAGGGAAGCACACAAGCCAAGCTAGCTTTGCCATCTGTTGATGGTAGAGCCCTGGGGCCTTGAGCACTCCTTGGAAGTAGCTAGGTATTAGTCACAGTGAGCCTTGGGTGAGACTCAGTGTCGTGCTGGCCTCAGATCTGACACAGCACAGTTCCAAGTGTGGTAGCCATAGGGGTGTTTGTGACAGGCCTCGCAGAGCTCCAGGCATCACTCACACACACTCACACACACACACACACACACACACACACACAGAGAGAGAGAGAGAGAAAGAGAGAGAGAGACTGAGACTCTTTTGTCTGGGAGAGAGTAAGGATAGAGAAAAAGAGTCTTTGCCTAGTAATCCAGAGTATTCTGGAGCTTGTCCTAGACCATTAAGGTCATACCTGTATGAGTCTGCATGAATCAAAGTGTTAATGGGCTTGGTTGCTCCCCATGCAGATACAGCTGTAGTGACCAAAAGCTTAGATCACAACACCTAAGTCTCTTCAAATACCTGGAAAGCCATGCTATGAAGAACAGGCACAAACATGCCCAGACTGTGAAGACTACGGCACAGACCTAACTTTACAATGCCAGGACTTCAATAAATATCCACAAGCATCAAGACTATCCAGGAAAGCATGACCTCACCAAATGAACTAAATAAGGCACCAGGGACCAATCTCAGAGAGACAGAGATATGTGACCTTTCAGACAGAGAACTCAAAATAGTTATTTTGAGGAAACTCAAAGAAATTTAAGATAACACAGAGAAGCAATTCAAAGTCCTATCAGATAAATGTAATGAATAAACTTAAATAATTAAAAAGAATCAAGCATAAATTCTGGAGTTGAAAAATGCAATTGACATACTGAGGGATGCAGCTGGGTCCCTTAATAGCAGAATTAATCAAGCAGAAGGAAGAATTAGTGAGCTTAAAGACAGGCTATTTGAAAATACACAGTCAGAGGAGACAAAGGAAAGAAGAGAAAGATCTATATCTAAGTACAAGCAGGTTATAGAACATCAAGCCGATTTAACCCAAAGAAGACTACCTCAAGGCATGTATTAATAAAACTTCCAAAGGTCAAGGATAAATAACAGGAAAGAAACAACAGACAATGGAGTTCCAATACATCTGGCAGCAGACTTTTCAGCGAAAACCTTGCAGGTCAGTAGAGAGTGACATGACATGTTTAAAGTGCTGAAGAAAAATAACTTTTACCCTTTGGGCTCCTCCTACCTTTAAGTCAACAGGCCAAGAACACAGTAACAGTGTTGGCTGGGGTAATTGGCCTGGACTATCAAGATGAAATCAGTCTACTATTCCAGAATGGAGCTAAGGAAGAGTATGTGTGGAATACAGAAGATCCATTAGGGCATCTCTTAGTTGTACCATGCCCTGTGATTAAGGTCAAAGGGAACTACAACAGCCTAATCCAGGCAGGACTATAAATGACCCAGACTCTTCAGCAATGAAAGTTTTGGTCACTCCACAAGGAAAAAAAACACAACCTGCTGAGATGCTTGCTGAAGGCAAAGGGAATACAGAAAGGGTAGTAGAGGAAGGTAGTCATCAATAGTAGTTATGACCACGTGACCAGATGCAGAAACAGGGACTGTAATTGTCATGAGTATTTCCTCCTTCTTTGTTAAAAGCATGTTTGTGCATGTATACACTTGCACTAAGAAAATACCTCATTGCATTTCCTTTTCCCATTATCATGTGACATAAGATTTATTGACCTCACATCAGCATTTAAGTGTTGTTAACTCTATGTAATATCATTTGAGTTGGGCATTGGTGCATTTCCAGTTGTACAAAGGATAGTTGTATTGTTAGACATAATTTTGACCTTATTATTGTCTTTATTTGAAAATTATGTCTGATCTCAGGAGATGTATATGGGTTCAAGTTGACAAGGGTGGTCTTGCAATCATTAATACAGAGGGTCAACTCGATTGGATTGAAGAATGCAAAGCTGATTGTGGGTATGTCTGTGAGAGTGTTGCCAAAAGAGATTAACATCTGAGTCAGTGGGCTGGGAAAGGCAGACTAACCCTAAATCTGGGTTGGCACAATCAGCTGCCAGCAAGGCTAGAATGTAAAGCAGGCAGAAGAATCTGAAAAGACTAGACTGGCTTAGCCTCCCAGCCTACATCTTTTTTCTGTGTTGGATGCTTCCTGCCCTCAAACATTAGACATCAAGTTCTTTAGCCTTGGAACTCAGACCTGGCTTCCTTGCTCCTCAGCTTGCAGATGACCTATTGTCTGACCTTGTGATCATATGAGTTGAGTACTCCTTAATAAACTCTCTCTCTCTCTTTCTCTTTGTGTATGTATATTATATATACATATTTTTTCTAGAAAATATATGTATATATATTTATATGTAATAGGAGATATATATAGATATTCTATTCTGTCCCTCTAGAAAACCCTAATACACTAGGTATTTTATTTTTTGTGTGGCAATTGTGAATCGGATTGCACTCCTTCAACTTGACTGTTGGTTTATTGAATTGCCAATAATTTTTGTACATTAATTTTTTATCCTGAGACTTTGCTTTAGTTGTTTATCAGCATAAGGACCTTTTGGGCTGAGACTATGGGATTTTCTAAATACAGGGCCATGTCATCTGCAAACAGGGATAGCTTGACTTCCTCTCTTTCTATTTCGATGCTTTTTATTTTATTATGATTGTTGTTTTGTTCTGTCTTGCTTGATTTTCTGGCCAGGGCTTCTAATACTGTGTTGAATAGAAGTCATGAGAGAGGGGACCCTTGTCTTGCACTGGTTTTCAAGGGGAATGTTTCCAGCTTTTGCCCTTCAGTATGTTGGTTGTGGCTGTGTCATAGATGGCTCTTATGATTTTGAGGTATTTTCTGTTAATAACTAGCTTGTTGAGAGATTTTTAACATGAAGCAGTGTTGAATTTTTTTGAAATACTTTTCTGCATCTGTTGAAATAATCATGTGGATTTTTCTTTAGTTTTATGTGATAAATCACATTTACTGATTTGCATATTTTAAACCAACCTTGCATCCAATAGATAAAGCCTACATGGTTGTGGTGGATTAGCTTTATGAGGTGCTGCTGGAGTCAGTTTGCAAGCATTTTGTTGAGGATTTTTTGCATCAATGTTCATCAAAAATATTGGTGTGAAATTTTTGTTATTGTTTTGTTGTGTCTCTGCCAGGCTTTGGTATCAGTATGATGCTGGCCTTGTAGGGTGAGTTGAGTGGGGAGTCTCTGCTCATCAATGTTTTGGAATAGTTTTAGTAGAAAATGTACCAGCTTTTCTTTGTATATCTGATAGAATTCAGCTATGAATCCTTCTTATCCTGGGCCTTTTTTCGTGGATTATTTTTTACTGATTCAATTTCAGAGCTTGTTATTGGTCTGTACAGGGAATTAAGTTTTTTCTTGCACCAAATTATTTTAAGAGTCATTCACTGAGAACTGGTAATAGTTTCAAGAAGGTTGTATATCTTAAATAACAAAACTTCAGCCATTTGGCACAGTGCATGAAATTTTATCACCGCATCATAAAATCACTATATCATTAAAATATTTTAACAATTCCCTAAATATATAATTTAATATTTATTTATTCATTAAATATTTAATATTCTAATAGTATGTATCATACTTGTTAACCATTATTATGAGTTCATCTTAAATGTTACTTTATCATTAGTATAAAGTTTTTGAGGGCTTATAGATACCTCACTAAATAAAATAAGGAGTATGATTTTAGTACAGTCATCATTGTCTAGTAGGCCCTTGATAAAGGATTAAAGAAGCCATAGGAACTGTCGAAAATACATTTTTAATTTACAGAAATTTACATCAGTGGGTGTTGTTTTACCAGTGTTCATACTAATAATATGTAAGGTATAAACTTTAAATGAATCTTTGGTTTTCTAGATGGTTGTCTGTGGGATTTTATTTTATTACTTAGTTCTATTGCAGTAAGAAAATATGATTGCAATGTACTTTTGAAGTAAGTTGCAGGTAAATGTTACTAGGATTTAAACAATATAGCAAATGTTATGTCAATCATTTCTCTGTCTAGTAAGTTATTTTATTGTCTCCAGTCTACATAAATGTTTCCACATTATTTTCTCAGTTTTTTTGAGGCCCAAGATCTTTGAATATTAGAGATAAAACAAAAAAGAACATCTGAAGTCCTACTTATAAACACTTCTCTATTATGTAACAGAATAGGAGGACATTGTTCATCACGTTGGTGCAAACATAACTGAAGTTTTTTCACTGTTGAAATTTGTCATTTGATATTGGAAAACATTCTTAAGCAAATGTAGTTATATTATACATTATTTTAATGCACATTTTCACTTTATTTTTTTTTTTTTTGCTAATGACTTATTACTTGCTGTTTATTTTATATTTATTTTAGACTATGGAAATAATGTTAGAAAGCAAATTTTTCTTGTTTATGTTCAAAATGTGTTGTAAACCAGCGGAGACAATTTGCAACGTCAACAACACGTTTGGCCCAGGAACTGCTAAAGAACATACAGTACAGTGGTGTCTCAAGAAGTTTTGCAAAGGAGATGAGAACCCTGAAGATGAGGAGTCTAGAGGCCGGCTATTGGAAGTTGTCAACAACTAATTGAGAACAATCATTGAAGCTGACTGATCCTCTTAGACCTACACGAGACAGTTGCTAAAGAGCTCAACATTGACCATTCTATGGTTGTTCATCATTTGAAGCAAATTGGAAAGATGGAAAAGCTTGATAAGTGGGTGCCTCATGAACTGAGTGAAAATCTAAAAAAATATTTGTTTTGAAGTGTTGTCTTCTCTTATTCTATGAAACAACAACAAACCATTTCTCCATTGGATTGTGACGTGTGACAAAAAGTGGATTTTATACAACTGGCAATGACCAGCTCAGTAATTGGACTAAGAAGAAGCTCCAAAGCACTTTCCAAATGTAAACTTGCACCAAAAAAATGGTCATGATCAATGTTTAGTGGTCTGCTGCTGGTCTGATCCACTAGAGCTTTCTGAATCCCAGTGAAACCATTACATCTAAGAAGAATGCTCAGCAAATTAATGAGATGCACAGAAATCTGCAAAGCCTGCAGCCAGCACTGGTCACAAAAAAGGCCCAATTCTCCACGACAATGCCTGACTGGATGTCACACAATCAATGGTTTAAAAGTTGAACGAATTGTTCTATGAAGTTTTGCCTAATCTGTCATATTAACCCGGCCATATTCACCTGACCTCTCACCAACTGACTACAACTTCTTCAAGCATCTTGGCAACTTTTTGCAGGGAAAACGTTTCCATAACCAGCAGGATGGAGAAAATGCTTTCAAAGAGTTCATTGACTCCTAACACATGGATTTTTATGTTACAGGAATAAACAAACTTATTTCTCTTTGGCAAAAATTTGTTGATCCTAATAGTTCCTATTTTGATTAATAAAGATGTGATTGAGCCTAGTTATAATGATATATAATCACATCTAATTTTGCACCAACCTAATAAAATACTACAAAAATATGTTTTGACTATATTGTGTTGTGTGTCTTATTTGCAGATCTGATGACTAGAGTGAGATACTCCCCACAATTTTGAAAAATATTAATTGATTGATTTAAAATATTGAGTTAAATGTCAAAATAAATATATTTCATAGAGGTCAAAAATGATATAAAAATTACTAGACAGAGAACCTAGCACTTAGGCACAAAGTAAGATTGTCAACTGATTATTTTAACATGACTGTGGTTGGAGTTATTAGTTATAGCTAGCATTAGTACACTTAAGAAACCTTAAATGTCTAATTCCAAATGTTTGTATGGAAAAGATGCAAACACATATTTGCTAGTATAATGCAATCTGGTGGATGAATTTGTTTGCTCCTGCAAAACTTTTTAAAACATATTGTTTTCTTCTTTTGTTTGAATACTTTGGAGGAGGAGGGATATTGACCATGGTTCCAAAGATGGATATTCTTGGGCCTGCAAAGGTTTCTAAATGTTCCAAATACTCTCTCCCTCATAGGATTATCAAACATACCCTACTGTCTTACAGCTGATCAGTTAAAATATTAATTTTTTAAATTTCAGAATGGCTCCAGAGGCTTTTGAGTTTGTATGGCTGCTTCACAGCAGGACTCTCCTTACGGTAAGATGGCTATGTCACTTAACATTTAACCCCTCTAACTTCTCTCATAATGATTCTTTGTTTATCAAGTTGTATTCCAATTTTATTTTGCCTGAAGAGTAAATGTTGCTTGTGTGTAATTACAGGCTTCTGGTATATGTGCAACAGGTTATTCTAAGTTAGTCCCAATTATGTTTTTGCTTCCTCCTACCTATATCTGTGTAGGGCAGAATATGTCTTGATTCACTAGACCTTGGGTTTTATGAACTGGAAAATTATCATTTTGTTTGATAGTTGGTAGTTATGTTACTGGAAGTGAATACATGTGTACTCTGATGTCTTTTTTTTTTTCATTAGTATGAGTCATTACTTCAGGAACAAGTTATCTCTGGGAAAATAAAAATTAAAAACAAAAAAAGAGTTCTTTAGCTAGGTCTTCAAAACAGAAAGTCAGATATGATCTTGGCTCCTTTATGTGACATTATTGCCTTACAAGTTTTTGCAAGTGTGACATAATTTCTATTTAAAATAAAATAATAAGTTGTTATACTTTCACATGGGCAAAGCTTAAAATAAAAACCTCTTGACATGGAAAAGGACAGTGTATTGGAATAGTGTGCATAACGAAGATATGGAATAAGATGCTTTCTAAGTGAACTCTTCTACAGACCCCAAACACCACGTCTATGGCAGATTTCTATATACCAATAAGACCAATCTTTTAAGTAAAAGTAAGATTTGCATTTTATATTTTTCAGGGCTGATGAATAAACATGTAAGCAGCCTATGGTATTTAGGAAACATACTGTGAGAAGATACACAAAATGTAAACAACAAAAGAAATATGGTGGCTATAAATAAAAGCCAGAAATCAAGTGAAATGTTTCCCCTCTTAATAGTTTCCTTAGGAGCAAGCCCTCTATTTTCCCAAGTATTGGTCCAGTGAAACACAATTTGAAAATCTCTGTCTCTAAAGAAATGTGTTTCAACTACAAGAAATTTCATTTACTGAATATGGTAAGAATATCAACTGTGGCTGCCTCACCAAAGGAAATATTACAATGAAATCCATTAGTCCTTGTGTGTATAAAAAACAAATTACTGGTAAAAAGCAGTAACTTTTAGTGTAATTACACCTCAGTTTATATTCAAGCATCCTTTCTCTTAACTAAATTTCTTACATACAAGGAAAACTAAAAATCACAATACAGACAAATAATACTAACATTACTGACTAGTTTTGAATATAAATATTTTAGAAAAATATTTTCAATTTAATTTTCATCCATTAGTATTCATAATTTTGTTGAGTGAAAATAGGGCTATGTTCATGAGAGATACAGAGAAAAGAATATCTCCTTTACCTTCTTAATGAAATAACCTATTAAATGAAAAATATGTGCTATATAAAATTAGTGTAACTTTTAATTGTTTTCCATTTAAATCCTTGAAGAGAATTTTTAAAACACTGGGATTCTAATTTAAACATAAAAAATAATCAAAATAAGGGACATAATGAGCATAAGCATAAAGAGATTTCATCAACATTTCTCTTACAGAAATATTTTCCTGTACTAGAAAAATACTCATCTAAGAGAAAGATCAGGGAAATAAATGTGAGAGCTGAAGAAAACATACAATGGTTATTTTGACTTAGATTTGGTAAAAGAGAATGTAATTGGGAGTTTATTTATTCATATATTCATTAATCTAAAAATATTTCCTGAAAACGATTGTGTTCAAGCAGTAAGTCTGAACTGGGAATATATCATTTTATTCAAAATTGGTTGAATAAGTGTTCATTAAAATTATTCAATAAACATTTATTGAATACCTATGTTAGGTAAAGAGTCATGTAACATTAAGGGTATAGATAACTTTTTTCTTAAGGATCCCATACTTCATAAGATTTTGATATTACAAAGTGATAAATGCTATGTTGGAAGAATGCACAAAAATTATTAAAGCACGAAGGAAGTAAATTTCACCTAGAGGAGTTGTATTGAATAGTAAAATAGAGTAAGAGATTAAAAGATGAAATATACCAGTATTTGTTTATAAATTAATTTTTCCACATATTTAAACTAATGTGCTTATTAAGTATACTACCATCATTGATACACACAAATAAAACTAATAACACTGTTTAGTTAAACAAAATTTGGAAAGAGAGAAGACAGTGGTAAAATATGAAAGGAGAAAGGTGAGTTTTTGGTTTCAACTCTGATGCATAAAGAGCTTAGAGGTCACTTCCATTCTTTACAGCAAGAAAAAATAGGAACAAACTGACATCAATAGCTTTTCTTAAACCTAACAGAAAATGTGATCACAGGCCAAACCAACACCCTGAAATTTAGAGAGAAATGCCAAGTCAGAGAACCACAGTTGAGATCATGTTACTTTGATAAGAAACTGCTGGGGCCATAGATGGAAGGAATGTTAAAGTGGAAATTTTGATAAAAACCTGATTATTTAAATAAACCGGATAAATTTCCCTAAAGGCAAACTACCAAAACATAGACAAGATAAATAGATAATCTGAATAAAACCAAATCTGTTAAAGACATTGAATCAATAATTAGTATCTTTTTAAAGCGCCAGTCTCAGATGGTTTTACTGATGAAGTTTACCATACATATAAGGAAAAATGACAACCATTCACCATCTTTTTCAGAATATACAAGCAAAACAAACAAATATAAACAAAAACACTTCCTACTCTTCTTATAAATAAGGTCAGCATTGCCCTAATGCCAAAACTATATAAAGTCATAAAAAGGAAACTACAGATCAATATTTCTCATAAATATATATTTTAATATTTTCTAAAAATAATAATGTTTAACAATATAGAATGAGTTTAATGAGAATCATAAACTGCAGACAATTATTCCAGGTATGTGAGGGTGGCTCAACATTTTAAAATCAATTATGTTATACATCATAACAAACTAAAAGAAAAAACATATGATAATCAATGCAGAAAAAGCATTTGAGAAAGTTTGATAAAATTTGTAATAAAAACTCAGCTACTAAGGAAAAGAGGAGAATATTCTCAACTTGATAAAAACATCTACAGAAGTTATACTGCTATCATCATACTTCTTGGTGAGGAACTGAATTCTTTCCACCTAAGATCAAGAAGAAATCAAGGAGGTGCCCTCTCTTTATTTCTATTCAACTTCATACTAGAAGTTTTCCCTAGTTTAAGAAGAAAAGTAAATATTGTGTATGTATGTATGTGAATGTATATGTGTGTATATATATGCATATATATGTATGTGTATATTATGTATTTCTGTATGCTTGTGTGTATATTTATTTACTTTGTCAGACCTAAAATAAAATCCCAGTAGCAACAAACTCAGTCCCAGATGCTGATTTTTCATATAATTCTCCATTAAGAGGAAAGATTCTTGGGATACATAGTTGATTCTAGAACAAGGGCAGAAAATTTATAAGATGAATCTTGCAGTACTGGAAAGTAAGGACGTAGTCAGTGAGAAAACAAAACAAAGCAATCACATTGATGAGAGTATGTAAACAGGGTAGATAAGGCAATTGAAAGTGGTCTCAATTGTTATATCTGGAGCAATTTGAGAAAGAAATAAATAAAATAATATTGTATTATAATCTGAAGTATGAAATAAATATCTGTGAGCTAACACTGATACAGATAAATGAGTACATTAATTGAGAAGACACAAATCTGCTTTTCGTTGATATACTTCTCTCAAAGAGGGGAGCACAATTTAAGTTTGACCTATGCATAGTGAATTTCTTCAGACTCCAGTAAGAAAAAGGGTGGGTTCTGCAGAGAGTCACCATCAGTATTCAAAAATCATATTAGTAGTATGTAACCTTGGTATTATGTGATGAAAATAACACTTCGTTTCTGTGATCTTCTTTCCAAAGACACATAATCTCAATCTAACTGAGAAAAACACTACCAAAATTCAAATAGAGAAGCATCCTACAAAACACTAAATCAGTACTTCTTAAAACTAGCAAGGTTATAAGAAACAAAGATACATATGAGAAACTGCCACAAACAAAAAGAGCTATATAATTTGCTAAGATTGGCATAACAAAATACCACAAACTGAGCAGCAATAGGAGAAATTCATTTTTTCACAGTTCTGGAGGCTAGAATTCCTAAGGTGTCAATAGGGTTGGGTCTTCCGAGGGAAGTTCTGGAGGCTACGAGTCCTAGATTAAGAAATCAACAGCGTTGTTTCTTCTGATAATCTGTTCAGGCTCCCTGTCTAGCTCTAGCAGTTTTCTGACAATCTTCAGTGTTAAACTTTGACTTGTAAAAACATCACCCTGATCTCAGCCTTCCTCTTCATATGGCATTCTCTGTGTCTTCAAATTTCCTCTTTCTGTAAGGACATCAGTCATACTGGATTAAAGGCCACCCTAATCATTTCATTTTAACTTGATAACCTCTTCAAATACTTTATTTCCAAATAAAGTCACATTCCAAATTACTGGGTGTTAGGTAGGACTCTAAAATATCTTTTTTTTGAGGGGGCCCAATTCAACCTATTTCAAGAAGTTAAGGATACATGATAACTAAGTTAACATTTTATATTGACTGAGGTCTTAGAATATGGAATGAACATTAGGTTCAGAACTAAAGAAATCTCTACAAATTATAGATTTGACTTAATAATAAAGTATGAATACTGGTTCATTAATTGTAACAAACATACTATACTAATGCAAGATGTTTATTATAGGAAAAAGTTTGTGTGAGATATATAGAAACTCTATCTTTTCAGTTTTTTGAAAACCTAAAACTGTTTTAAAAAATAAGTTATACTCAAAATATGTGAATGATATATGCAAATCCTGAGTAAGTTCAATTGTTATTTTTACCTCAGATATCACAAATAGTGCTAATCCAGAAACTAAAGTCAAGTCACAGATAACAGGTTAAGCAGGACTAGGTTTTGATATAAAATATTTGACCTCGATAATGACTGAAATGGTACAAAATGATTTATCTGACATTACTGAAAATTTGTAGATATCCTTTTGCAATCCTAACTTAATGATGTCTTAAAAAATGGCAGGAAATCTAATGAAAATAAGATTTTTTATTTTTAGAAGTGTCCACTAATTAGAATATTTAATTCCAGAAATAAAATTTGGACTTCAAAGGACAACTATTCATTGTTTCTAATGCACTGAAAAGTAATAATAACTTGCTAAAAATGCTATCAGTGATAATGTAAGAGAGACAATGTAAGAGAGACAATTTCTACATTTATTTTTATTTTTATTTATTTATTTTTATTGTACTTTGGGCTCTGGGGTATATGTGCACATCCTGCATCCTGCAGGATTGTTGCATAGGTACATACATGCCATGGTGGTTTGCTGTCTCCATTCCCTGTCCCTGTCCCGGTCGCCTACATCAGGCATTTCTCCTGGTGTTATCCCACCCCGTCCTCCCCGCCCCCGGCTGTCCCTCTCCTTCCCTTCCCTCCACACCCCCCACCTAGCCCAGTGAGGGTTGTTCCCTTCCTTGTGCCCAAGTGTTCTCATTGTTCATCACCTGCCTATGAGTGAGAACATGCAGTGTTTGGCTTTCTGTTCTTGTGTCAGTTTGCTGAGAATGATGGTTTCTAGATTCATCCATGTCTCTACAAAGGACATGAACTCGTCATTTTTTATGGCTGCATAGTATTCTATGGTGTATATGTGTCACATTTTCTTTGTCCAGTCTATCATCGATGGGCATTTGGGTTGGTTCCAAGTCTTTGCTATCATAAACAGCACTGCAACGAACATATGTGTGCATGTGCCTTTATAATAGAACAATTTATGATCCTTTGGGTATATACCCAGTAATGGGATTGCTGGATCAAATGGAATTTCTGTTTCTAGATCTTTGAGGAATTGCCACACTGTCTTCCACAATGGTTGAACTAATTTACACTCCCACCAACAATATAATAATGTTCCTTTTTCTTCACATCCTCTCCAGCATCTGTTGTCTCCAGATTTTTAAATGATCACCATTCTAACTCGCATGAGATGGTATCTCAATGTGGTTTTGATTTGCATTTCTCTAATGACCAGTGATGATAAGCACTTTTTCATATGTTTGTTGGCTGCATAAATGTCTTCTTTTGAAAAGTGTCTGTTCATATCCTTATAAAACTGACTGAACTTTTAAATGACACGAGCTTTCTGGCAATTACTGTGTTGGCCAAAATACATCAGGAGCAATAATAATAAAAAGATAATCTTTCATTTTATGTTTAGAATTGACTAAAAGACTGAGAAAGAAAAAGTAGTCCTCAACTCATGTGCTAATAGCTAGACCATGGCTTTTCCTATTGAATAAAACTACATATTTTCACAAAAGATCAATGTAAAATAGGGTCACTCTGTTATTATAGCTGACTAATGAACTAAAAAAGCAACATGGTTTCATAATCTTATTTGAGCAAAAATCAACCACAGATATAAACAGCCTTGTCCCAACCACCGAAATGATGAAACATTGCCCTCTTCTGGGTAACATTAGTGACTAATGTTCTTTATCTTATAAAGAATTAGCCCCTTTCCATTCCTCCTGATTCTAGGTAAAACATCATTAAAAACCAGATTAGGGAAAGTATTTGAGCCATAGATATTATCAATAAGAAGCTCCCAAGAGAAAACACCCTCGAATAGCTATGAAAAGTCATTTGCATTATTTACAATAGCCAAGAAATGGAATTAGCCTCAGTGTCCACCAATGGATGAATGGCTAAAGAAAATGTAGTATATATGCACAACAAAATATTATTCAGCCATTATCCATGTTGAACATTATCCATTTTGTCATTTGAGACAACATGGATAAATCTGGAGAACATTCTGGTAAGTGAAATAAACCAAGCACAGAAAGGCAAGTATGGTATGATCTCACTTATATATGGAATCTAAAATAATCAAACCCAAATAAGCAGAGAGTAGAATGGTGGTTACCAGAAGTTGAATATAGAATAGAGTGGGAGTGAGGAAATGTTGATTAAAGAGTAAAACATTTCATTTCTACAGGAAGAATACATTTTGGAGATCTATAGCATAGCATGACAACTATAGTTAAAAATAATGTATGCTTGAGAATTGCTAAGACAGTAGATTTAAAATGTTCTTACCACAAAAAAATAAGCATGTGAGGTAATGAATATGTTAATAAGCTTAACTTCATCTTTCCACAATACATATTAAAACATCACACCATATCCCACAGATATATGTAATTATTATTTCTTAAGACTCTTTTGTATATCAGTCCTTTCCTTGCTTATATCTGGGGTTCTTCCAATATCCAAGGATAGCATTTTCACATCTATGTCGGTGTTTTAGGTCACTCTTTTTTATTAAAACATAAATGTTCTTCTGTTATATGATTCCCACACAGATGAATCTAGGTTATTTTTCCATATGTGGAAAGAAATTTTCCAAGCTCTGACCCATTCTAGAAATCATTCTGAAATTCCCAAACACAGTATCTCAGTGGAAACATACATTAGAGCATCCGAAGGCATGTTAAAGAAGTAGAGTGAACTGTATCTCATCCTCACAAAATATAATTGTGTAGGTATAAGGCAGCTTTCTTTCATTTACAAAAATTGTCATAAGATTAAGGTTCATTGCATTTAAATATTTTTGATGCCAATCACTAAAGTGAACATAGTATATTTTTGCAAAGTTTAATCATTTAACATTTTTATACTTCAGATAAAATTTGAATATAAATATTTTCCTTGCCTATAATGTAATGTTCTTTTGAGGAAATACTTTCATCGTTTTAGTTAGTTCTTCACATGGGAAAGAAATTCAGGTACTATATTCATTGCCTCAAGGAACTAGGTCTAATTTAAGAAAACAAAATAGTGTCCTGGAAAGGTTAATATAACTATTCAGTAGAAAACAACCTCTACATGTAAGTGGATTATTAAACATCCTGCAAGGACTAGAGAGATACACATTTAAAAGTATACATGAGCATAATTTCTGTTGAACTATGACTTTAATTGTGTAATTTGCTTTTGCAAGGGAGTTCTTAAGAGTTGCAACTCTTATCAAGCTTTAGAATATTTCTTTAACTTATCATCCTGCCCGCCTTGGTAACAATAATATGCTTAAAAAATGGCATCATCTTATCATGTGATAGTAGGTAATATATACTCAATAAATACATGATAATTACTAACATATTTAAAGGTGTTTTGCTAAAATACTGATGTTCAATCCTGAATTACTAAACCAGTTTCAACAAAGATTTTTAAATTATTGTAAAGTATTTTAAGAATTTCAGTGTTTCAAAGTTTTGACATGTGTATTTAATTGCTTATTACAATATTGATGGGAAGTTGAACATCACTGATTTCATGTATAGCAACAAATATCACAACTATGTATATGTACTTATTTTCATATTCAACAGCAAACATCACAACAATGTGTATGTACTTGTTTTCATATTCAACAACAAACATTACAATAATATATATGTACTTAAAACCTATTATGTGCCAGTGGGTACAGAATAAATATAATATAAAATATCATTGCCCTGATGGATCTTATATTCCTTCAAATAAGGACAAAACAAACAAGTATAAATACAAATATCTATTATTCAATGCAATACTAAATACTAAGAAGAAATTTAAGGTAGCATAAAGACAGAGTGGGAGACTGCAATAGAGACTATTTTTTTCCCATAGTATGCTATATATATTTTATTTATTTATTTATTTTAATTGCATTTTAGGTTTTGGGGTACATGTGAAGAACAAGCAAGATTGTTGCATGAGTACACACATGGCAGTGTTGCCTTCCTCCCCTTCACCTATATCTGGCATTTCTCCCCATGCTCTCTCTCCCCAACTCCCCACCCCCTGCTGTCCCTCCCCTATTCCCCTCAACAGACCCCAGTGTGTGATGCTCCCTTCCCTGTGTCCATGTGTTCTCATTGTTCAACGCCGACCTATGAGTGAGAAAATGCAGTGTTTGATTTTCTGTTCTTGTGTCAGTTTGCTGAGAATGATGGTTTCCAGGTTCATCCATGTCCCTACAAAGGACACGAACTCCTCAATTTTTATGGCTGCATAGTATTCCATGATGTATATGTGCCACATTTTCCCTGTCCAGTCTATCATCGATGGGTATTTGGGTTGGTTCCAGGTCTTTGCTATTGTAAACAGTGCTGCAATGAACATTCGTGTGCATGTGTCCTTATTGTAGAACAATTTATAATCCTTTGGATATATACCCAGTAACGGGATTGCTGGGTCAAATGGAATTTCTATTTCTAGGTCCTTGAGGAATTGCCACACTGTCTTCTACAATGGTTGAACTAATTTACACTCCCACTAACAGTGTAAAAGTGTTCCTATTTCTCCACATCCTCTCCAGCATCTGTTGTCTCCAGATTTTTTAATGATCGCCATTCTAACTGATGTGAGATGGTATCTCAATGTGGTTTTGATTTGCATTTCTCTAATAACCAGTGATGATGAGCATTTTTTCATATGTTTGTTGGCCTCATGTATGTCTTTTTTTGTAAAGTGTCTGTTCATATCCTTCGCCCACTTTTGAATGGGCTTATTTGTTTTTTTCTTGTAAATCTGTTTTAGTTCTTTGTAGATTCTGGATATTAGCCCTTTGTCAGATGGGTAGATTGCAAAAATTTTTTCCCATTCTGTTGGTTGCCGATTCACTCTAATGACTGTTTCTTTTGACTATTTTTTATAGCATGTCATGTGAGATCTCCTAGGCTAATTAATGATGTGGTAACAAATTACCTGAAAATTTATTTCTTGGAGGAAAATGTTTTGAGTGAAAAGATGTCTCATATATTGTGAATGAGTTCATAAAGATAAGAGCTGAGAATTGTGAATTTGATTTGCAATGTTGACAATCAGTAGTCCTTGATAAGAGTATATCCACGAAACACCTCAAATTCTCGCCTATAATTTCCAGTAGGGTAAAAGAACAAAAGTATTTTGGGAAGACTAGGCAGTATAGTCTTTCAGAATTATTTGGAATGATGTGATGATTAATTTTTCAAAATTTATTGGAATGATGTCAACTTGACACAGTATAAAGATATTTAGTTAAACACTTTTTTCTGGGTGTGTCCATGAAGGTATTTATGAATAAGATTAATATTTGAATCAAGAGCTGGGCACTATGTCCCACCTGTAATCCCAGTGCTTTAGGAGGCTGAAGCAGGAGGATCACTTGATATCCGTAGTCTGAGACCAGCCTGGACGACATAGTGATATCCCATGTCTACAATATATATATATTTTTAAATCAGTAGTCCTAGCCACTCAAGAGGCTGATGCAAGAGGAGAAAGGATCACTTAAGCCCAGAAATTCAAGGCAGTAGTGAGGAGAATTGTACCACTGCACTTGAGCTTGGGCAACAGAGTGAGACTCTGCCTCTAAAAAAAAAAAAATCAAAATCAAAAACAAAACAATCTCCTGCCACACACATACATATAAATATATTTGAATTGGTAGACTTAGTAAAGCATATTGCCATCCCCAACATGTATAGACATTATCCAATCCATTGAAGACTTGAATAGAAAAGGCAGAGGCTGTTTGAGCTGGGGTATGGGTCTTCCTTTGCCATCAGCCTAGGACTCATACCACTGACTTTCCTGGTTCTCAGGCCTTTGAACTTGGACTGGAGCTTATATCATTGGTTTTCCTGGGTGTCCAGCTTGCAGATGGAAGGTTGTGATTCCTTATTAAAAAATCAATTAAAAAAAAAATTCCTTATTAAAAATCTTTATATATACATAAAGATGTGTGTTTATGTATATCTTTATATATATTCATCTTTATGCATATATCTTTATATACATATATAAAAAGATATATTTTATATGTCTTTATATAAAGATACATCTTTATGTATGTATATCTTCATAAATAAAAATACATTTTTATAAATTGAAGCAAAACTTTTTAGACATATCTAAAGATGTAAATATATATGTATATGTATATTTGGCTGGGTGTGGTGGCTCACGTCTGTAATCCCAGTACTTTGGGAGACTGAGGTGGGTGGATCACGAAGTCAGGAGTTCAAGACCAGCCTGGCCAATATGGTGAAACCCAGTCTCTACTAATAATACAAAAATTAGCCGGGCGTGGTGGTGCGCCTGTAGTCCCAGCTACTCAGGAGGCTGAGGCAGGAGAATAGCTTGAACTAGGGAGGTGGAGTTTGCAGTGAGCTGAGATCATGCTACTGTGCTTCAGCCTAGGTGACAGAGCAAGACTCTGTCTCAAAGAAAAAAAAAGGTATATATGTATCTATAAAGATATATATGTAGATAAATCTCTATACTTATATATCTACTATTTATATATTTATATATATATCTTTATAGACATATCTTCACATATATATTTATTCGTATGTGTAGATCTAAAGATACATCTATATATTATATATAGATATATCTTTGTGTCTATATTTGTATTTTCATATCTATATATCTACATAAATATACAAAGCCTGTTTTCTGTGGAGAAACTTGACTAATACAAGTGATGTCTAAAAAATATTTTGCTTCAATTTAATTTGCTCTTAGTTGTTAATAGATAATTTCCAAACAACTTGCTATTTACAAAGTAGTCAATTTAAGAGAGATAAATGGTTTGTTAGGTATTTTGTGCCTCACGATTAAGAAGGATTTATAAACAAAGAACTAAAGCCCTTGATTAATGGATCCCATCACTTCCCTTCCTCAAGAGAACTACCTTGTTTTCTACTATATATTCTCTGGTATAGGAATTTAATCTTTAGGCTTTGTGTAAATTATCAATAGACTATAAGACTTTATTTTATTTTTACTTGAAATAATTTAACATTTTAAACATTCTGCAAAATATTTTCAGTCTAAGAAATGCTGAAAAAATTTTTAAAACACATGCTCCTAAATGTATAGCTGAGTTTTAAAAAGTATAAGGGAAATTATACTTATTGAGGTCCTAGAAAGAAAAATGAAAAAAACAGACAGCTGAAAGAAAAATGCTATCATAGTTTAAAATCACCAAGGATCTTAGAAAAATTTTCTCAAACTCTTTGTATTAAAATGTCTGTACACACCTTATAGTACCAAAAACAGAAAACAGAACTGTCAGGCCAAGTGAAGTGGAGAGTGGATACTGAGTTATCTAAATAGACTGGATGTTATAAAAATGTGGAAGACTGGGAGAAAAAAATATCTACCTGTAATTAAAGCGGGACAAGTAGGAGCTTTTTAAACAATTGCATTCTTCACATCATATTAGTAAAATATAGAGACTTCTTTCAAAAATTGAAATTACATACCTTCTTTAAAATGGATTTAAATGCATAACATTTTTATTTCGGAAACTATTAAGTTGAGAAATAAAATTGTTTTTTAGCGTGCCTGGCAAGACTATATGCAAGAAAAATTAGCCTTGATACATCCTTTAATGATTTGGGGGATTTAACACCTACTAAATATGAGTTAACAATTTAAAATAATTACAAAAATGTACAATAATCACTAGGAGTAATCAGAGACATCAGTTAGAAGAATTAGGCTCAGAAATTAAATGTAAAATGTATTAAAGTATATGATATCAATCAATTTCTCTGTTTTAAGTGATGAGAATTAATTGATAATACTTGAGATTGAAAATGACCAAGTGTATTTCATAATAGAACAAACTTAAAAAGGTAAATGTTAAAATATAACTGAAAATTGAAGTGGATGAGTTACATATTCAACAAGGCTAAAAGAAGAATTAATGACTGCAATTGAGATATGAAAGTATTACAATACAGTAAAATGAGACAATTTATTGGTGAAATAAAGGTGAGAAACATATTAGAAGGGTCTATCATAAAACTAATTAAAAGATTTAATTAAATGCAAAAAGATATAGCAGAGTACATAGAGAAGAGGAGTTATAAAAAATGATTATAACTTAGAATTTTATGAAATTGATGACAAACATGAAATGTCACAAAATGAACAGAATAAGACTCCAAAGACAAGCTAAAAAGTTGTCTTGCCATATCTTCATAGTCTATGAAAGAAGACATTGATACACAAGGGATTAGAAAATTCCTTGATAATACATGAGATTGTATTATCAATCATTCAAATCCAGCCTGAATAACATACTTAATTACTCACAGAATGGTAAACATCAGGAGCTTCAATGTTGATACGCCAATTCCCTGGCTCCCAAGGACCAGTTCAAGGCTATGCAGTCAGCAGATTAAGCCACAGCTGAGGAACACAGGAAAAAGGGTTCAACACATTTAGTAGCAAGCAATGAAAAGTCACTTCCCTTTCTTGTGGAGTGGGGAAGATGTTACACTGAAATTGTCCTCTGGCCATCTTGACCTACTTATTTGCATATATGACCAGTTACAGAAATAGCTCAGTACCAGGAGACAGATAAGCCTTTCAGTTTAGAACACTTAGCAAGGACATGTAAAATGCTTAGGAACCATGAAAGACTGCCTCTTCCAGCATGGGAAGCCAATCAGTTCAATTAACACAGATTTTTGTGCAGCAAAAAAATAAATACGTAAGACATCAAAATAGTTTATTAGTATGCTAAAATAAAATAAAAACTGCCAATATATAATTCCAAATCCAGCAGAACATCTTACAAAAAAAAAAGATTAAAAACCAGGTACAAATCTTGGCTGCTCAGGAGGCTAAGGCAGAATGAACTCTTGAGGCCAGAAGTTCAAATTCAGCCTGAGTAACACAGCAACACACACCATCTTGAAAAAAAAATAATAATAGGGATTCAATAAATATATTTTCAGATCAAGGAAAATCTAGATAGTTCACTACTAGCACAACTTCATTAGGTGAAATTATAAAGTATGAGTTCCAGGGATATGAAGGAAATTAATAATGCAAGAAATAATAAAATGAGAAGGGAATTGGTAAGTTTTTGTGTAAAAAAAAAATACTGACATAAAGCAACAATAGTAAATAACTTTGGAGGTAAACTGTTGAAGCAATTATTGAACAACAATAATATATAAGAAGAAGGGCATGCTTGGAGTTGAAATATAAAAAGAAATTTTCATAAATATTTGACTTCTAGAAAAACTGAAAATTTCAGTATACTCTCTCAATGGTATAGAATAGTACATGAGAATAAAAGAGAGTATAAAACTAAAAAAATATAACGAGACAAAATATGAAAAATTAAAAAAAAACCCATCTGGGTGGGGGGAATAAAAATGTAGAGTTTCTTTATATAATTAAAGTTATCAAGTTAAAATAGACTGTTATAGCTATGAGACATTTCATGTAAGCCCCAAGGTAACCACACCCCCCTCACACACACATTATCAAAGTTATACAAAAGAGAAAAAAATCAAAAGGAGGGACAGTAGGTGGAGGTGGGAGTTTGGGGAGGAATAACATGGGGAGGAATGCCAGATGTAGGTGACAGGGATGGAGGCAGCAAACCACATTGCCATGTGTGTACCTATGCAACAATCCTGCATGATCTGCACACGTACCCCAGAACCTAAAGTACAATTTAAAAAATGTTAAAAAAATCAATCAATAAATCAAAGCTTATCAACCAAATAAACAAAGGAGAAGAAGGTAAGATAAAAGAACAAGACTAACATAAAACAACTATTAAAATAGCAATAGACAATCATTCCTTATCAATAATTACTTTAAATATAAATGAAATAAACTCTCCAATTAAAAGCTACAAAGCTGAGTGGATAAGAAAACAAGACTTAATTACATACTATCAACAGGGAGCTCACTTTAGATTTAAAGACACCCATATACTGGAAGTGAAGGGATGGAAAAGAAATTCTATGCAAATGGTAAACAAAAAAGAACACGTTGACTATATTTAGAAAAAATAGACTTAAAGCCAAAAATTGACACAGCAGACAACAAAGGATACTTTATAATGATAAAAGAATCATTTTAACAGGAAAACAGAACAATTATAAATATCTATGCACCCAAAATTAAGGCACCTAAACACATAAAGGTAACATTGACAGAAATGAGAAAATAATTGACAGCAATAGAATAATAGTACAAAACATCAATATCCCACCTTCTATGATGGATAGAACATACAGAAAGAACATCAATAAGAAAACAGAAGACTTGAATAATGCTATAGACAAATGGACTTAACAGATATGTACAGAATATTCCATATAACAGCAGCGGAATACACATTCTTCTCAAACACATATGTATTGTTCATCAGAATAGATGACATATAAGGTCACAAAGTAAGCCTTAAGAAATTAAACAAGATTAAAAGCATACCAAATATCTTTTCTGACCATAGTAGAATAAAACTAGAAACCTGTAGCAGAAGGAAAACTGAAAAATTCACAAATACATGGAAATTAATTATATATATTATTGAACAACCATTGTGTTAAAGAAGAAATTAAAAGTATATTAGACTTCTTCCTTTCAATTTGGATGACCTTTACTCATTCTCTCGTCTAATTGTTCTGGCTAGGACTTCTAGTACTGTATTGAATAAAAGTAGTAGAAGTGAGTGTTCTTGTCTTATTCTAGATCTTACAGGAAAGCCTTTCTATGCTTCCCATTCAGTATGACACTAGCTGTGTGTTTGACACATGAGGCTTCTATTGTGTTGAGGTATGTTCCTTCTATACCAAGTTTGTGGGAGTTTTTATCATGAAGGGATATTGAATTTTATCAATTTTTTTTTCAGCATCTGTTGAAATAATCATAGGTTATTTTGTCCTTCATTCTGTTGATATGAGTCATCACATTTATTGATTTTCATATATTGAACCATCCTTGCATCACTGGGATGAATTCCATGTGATCATGGTGTATAGTATTTTTAATGTGTTGTTGAATTCAGCTTGCTAGTATTTTTTGAGAATTTTTGCATATATAGTCATCAGATATATTAGCCTATAGTTTTCATTTTCTTTTTGTTGTGTCTTTATTGGATGTTGATATCAGGATAATCTGGCTCATAGAATGAGTTTGGAAGCATTTCCTCCTTTTTGATTTTTTCTTGGAAAAGTTTGAGTAGAATTGGTATTAGTTCTTTAAATATTTGGTGTAATTCAGCAGTGAAGTTATCAGGTCCTGGGCTTTTTTTTATTATTGGAAGACTTTATTACTGCCTCTAGCTCATTATTTGTGAGAAAATTCTGCAAGACAAGTGAAAATAAAAACACAACATAGGAAAACTTATAACATAGTGCAACAGTAGACTAAGAAGGAAGCTAATAGCAATATCCACCTACATTAAAAAACAAGAAAAATCTCAAATAAGTAGTTTAACTATATATCTCATGAAACTGTAAAAAGAACAAATTAGGCCCAAAGTTAGCAGAAAGAACAAAATATCAGAGTACAGCAAAAGCAAAATAGAAAATACAGAATACATAGAAAAATTAATGAAACTAAGAGTTTGTGTTTTGAAAATATATTAATAAGCTTTTATCTAACATCATTGAAAAAATAGAAAATATTAAAATAAAATCAGAAATAAAGAAGGGTTACTATGACCAATCCCAAAGAAATATAAAGAATGAGTATACATGTGCACCAAGAGAAAGGTATAGGAATATTTATATTAACAACATTTGTGACTACCAAAAACTGGAGGGAGAACCCCTACATATCTGCCATTAGTAAAATGGATGAAGAGTGATCTATTTGTACCATGGTGTAGTATAGATCAATGAAAATGACTAAACTGCAGATACAGACCACAAGGTTATTTTGCAAAAAGGCAGCAAGATAACAAAGTATACATTTTATATGGCCTCAATTTTGTGATTTTCAGATATAGACCAAAGTGAAATATATTGTTTAGAGACATATTGGATAATAAATCTGTAAAGAAAGATATAAAGAATAGCAGTTACTATTTGTGAAAATAAGTTCTTATTGAGGAATGGTTTAAAAGGCAGATACCCGGAGTTCTAACAATGTTGTTTCCTGAAATTTTGTTTACAGAACTGTTTGCATTTTCATAGTTTTCTCAGCTATATATTTATAGATTTTTAAATGTTTCATATGAATTATTATTCATAATTTTAGAAAAGTCATACAAGATTATAAATAACTATCAAAGAAGTAGAATAATGGCTTTTTGAAACAAATGGCCATGAAAACACTGCATATCAAAACTGTAGGAATCTGGTAAAGCCATATATCATTGGGAATGTAGAGCATTAATTCTTATATTGGGGAAAATGAAATCCTCAAATTTAATGAGATAAGCATTTATTTTAATTTATTAGATAAAGGGCATTAAAATAAGCCCAACAAAAGATAAAAGAAAAATAATGAAGATAGAAATTGAAATCAATGAATGATGAAAGGGATAACAAATACATAACAGAAGAAAATGACAAGTCAGAAAACTTGGATCTTGGGAAATAAAATATTTCCATAATAATTGAAAGTTTGTAATCAATGCGTTATTAAATATCTACTCACCAACAAATCAAGAAACGAAAACAGGTAAACAGAATGTATGTGATTGAAGTCTATCAAATACTAATACATAAAATGAATAAATTCAATCTTAGATCAAATCTATGAGAGGATGCAAAAGAGGGATTATACCTCAAGACACTGTGTCAGGCTATTATTTATATGCTAACAAAAGCAGATATAAACAATATGGGCATTAAAGCACAATCTTACTCAATTTCTCAGTTGTAAAATCTCCCGACCCGGTGCGGTGGCTCACACCTATAATCCTAGCATTTTGAGAGGCCGATGCAGTCGGATTGCCTGAACTCAGGAGTTTGAGACTAGCCCAGGCAACATGGTGAAACGCCTTCTCTACTAAAATACAAAAAATTAGCCGGCTGTGGCGGCACGTGCCTGTAATCCCAGCTACTCGGGAGGCTGAGGCAGGAGAATCGCTTGAACCTGGGAGGTAGAAGTTGCAGTGAGCTGAGAAAGCCATTGCACTCTAGCCTGGGTGACAGAGTGAGACTCCATCTCCAAAACAAACAAACAACAAACAAACAAAATACTCCCAAATAGGATATGAACAAACCAGATTCTGAACTATAGAAATTAAATAATAGACCATTACCAAACATTCATCTTAGGGTTGTAAAAACACTTTAAATTTAGAAAATATTTTGCTAGAATTCATTTCATTCACACATTAAATAAGAAATATTTAATAATCACATAAACAGAAATGTTAACAAAATAGATAAACTCTTCTATTAAAAAATATCTCTTTTCTTGAAGGGAAAAAGATGCTCCTTTAATCTGATTAAATGCACGTATCATCTCAATAAACTAGGAATGAGGGGAACTTTCTCAACTTGATAAAGAACTACAAACATCTTACAGGTAACATCATATTTAAGGATGAGAGACTAGAATCTTTTCTGCTAAGATGAGGAACAAGGCACGATGTCATCACCTCTATTCACTGCTTTGCAACATCATATTGGATCTTAGCTAGCACTAAGACCAGAAAAAAAAAATAAAAGGGATACAGAAAGAGAAGGAAGAAATAAAACTGCCTTTGTTTGCGAATGACATGATCAATGATGTAGAAAATCTTTAAGAATTTACAAAAAAAAAAAAACCTTTTGGAACTAATGAGTGTTTATAGCATACAATGTTAATAACACAAAAGTCAATAACTTTTCTATATACCAAGCAATGAACAAGTAGAATTCAAAATATAAAGCACAATACTATTTATATTACCATAAAAATAAAATGCTTTGGTATAATTCTAACAAAATATGTACAAAGTATATATGAGGAAAACCACACAACTCTGATCAAAGGCATCAAGAAGAAATAAGTTAATAAGAGAGCTATTTCATGTTCATGGGTAGGAAGAATTAATATTTTCAAATGTCAGTTCTTGCCAAATTTATCTGTCGATTCAATGCAATCCCAATTTAAATTCCAGGAAGTTATTTTGTAGATATTGACAAATTGATTCTAAAATTTATAGAAAGGCAAAATATCCAAAATAGCCAACACAATATTGGAGGAAAAGAACAAAGTTGGAGTACTGACACTACTCACCTTTAAGAATTGCTATAAAGCTGGAGGCATCATACTACCTAATATTAAAATACAGAGTTACTATAGCTAAAACAGCATGGCACAGGCATAAAAACAGACATATGGACCAATGGAACAGGATAGAAAGCCAAGAAACACATTTAAGTATTTGTAGTCTATTTTTGACAAAGATTCCAAGAACACTTGTAGGAAAAGGACATTCTCTTCAATAAGTGGTGTTAAGAAAAGTAGATATCCACGTGCAAAAGAATAAAATTATACCCTTATTTACACCATACATTAATATCAATTCAAAATAAATTAAAGACTTAAATGTAAGACCTGAAAATATAAAATTTCTAGAAGAAAAACTAGGGGAAAAGCTCTACCACATTGTTCTTGGCAATAATTTCTTAAATAGAACTTCGAAAGCATAGGCACCAAACGTGAAAAAGAGACAAATGGTATTACACCAAACTAAGAAGTTTCTGCACAGCAAAGAAAACAACAGAGTGAAGAAACAGCCCATAGAATATTGTTTACCCTTGCACAACACAGGTCTGAACCGTACGGGTCCACTTATACTCAAGAGTTTTTTTTGCCTCTGCCACTCCTGAGGCAAAGTTGATAATGGGGCCCTAAAATTTTATTCACATCTAGTTATTTGATTTATAGATTTTATTTTTATATTTTAATTAAATTAACTCCCATTATTAACAAATAAAACAGACGATGTAGCTGTGTCATTTAAACATACCAAATAATTCTATTTGTTACATGAGCTAATTTCCAGCAATATTACATGATACAAAGAAAAAAGAAAAAGAAAGTAGAATTTTTAATTAGATCTGAGAACTAATAATCACAAATACTTTTGAAATTTCCAGTGAGTGATAACCCTCACTCTACTATTAGTATAATTTAATTACCTAAATGAAGGATGTTTCAAATAAGTAACGAAATGCTGAAATCCATATATTAAATATTATTACATCTTAGTATTTTTCTTATCTTTAGCTATCAAATAAATATGGGTTAAAGTACTGACATTTTGTCTATTCTTCCATAAATGAATTAACAACTCATGATTTACATAGAATCATCTTCAGAAATCACTGCTCTAAGCAAAATTTATGCATATTTATCAAATAATTGCATGAGATTTCATCTGATTGAATATTCTGTGTGTTAGAATCTCAACATAAAATACAATAGTTATACCAAATCTCTTTTAAAGGATTGATGTATATTCTATCTCTAATAATCCAACTCTCTAATTTGTGTTAATCTCACACAGCTTTTACCTTAAATTGGAAATATCAAATAAAAGTGTTGTTTAAAGCAAATTCTAAGATAATGAGAGCAAGTTATAGGTACTGATATTGTATAGACTTACCAGTGAATGGCATCTCATAAAGCAATACCTGTTTACATTATGTGGTAAACTTAGTTTACGTTGCCTCATATAAGTACTCAATAACACATGAGAAAGTGACTTTCACAGTTACAAAACACAGAAACATATCGCGCTTTCAAAGACTGACAACATTTTTGATCTATGTCATTAGTCTTTGAGAATTCATGGAATTAGCTGAGGCTGATTCTATGAAGGACTGCTGATGCAATGAGTAGTTCCTAGCTAAGCTGCTGTTCCTTGGCTATATTAGCCTCTGATCAGCCATCACAACAGAGCAATTTTAGTCATTTCTGTCCGCATGCATCTGTTCCAAGGGATGTCATGCACAGCAAATTAGAAATCTCAAATACCAATCTGGCACAGTTGTTTGGGTCACAAGCTTTCATTTTAAACAAGTAATTGAAAAGCAATCTACCTGGACTGAACAGGAATGAACTAAAATGTTCTGTGCCATATTTACTTATTTCCAGTGAGGATTCTGTTACCACTTAGGTTATTTATCTTATGGTCTTTGCTTATGAAATAATTATGTTTCATTTTGCCTTTAATCTTTCCACTTAGGGAAAAAATTAAAGAAGAAATATAGCAGACTTTATTAAGATGCTTACAATTGCCTAAAATATGAAAATAACTGTGTATTCCTGCTTCAAAGAATATAAAGATAAGTAGGCATGCAAAGTCCTGTTAGGTATTCTACTCACCATTAAATTAAAAAGAATTCTTTCAAATTACAAAGTTTCAAACTTAGTTTTCTTCACAGATTCTGTTTTTAACAATTACACGGAAATTTGGAAAGCATAGTGGTAAAAAATTATAGACCAACTTTTTCTTTTTGATATATAAAGTTCTCAAGATTCATTTCTATACCAAGCACCACTTTAATATCATATCTTTTACTCTTTCAAACAGGCTATTGATTTTTTATGGTTTCATCTCTCAATCAAAGACTAACATTGAAAACTTGTTTGTTGACTTGAGCCTTGATGTAAAATTTAGTTTAACTCTTTTTCTAGTAATATGTTTTTCAGTGGCATAGCAATTTTCCTGTCACTGAAACTAGTGGACTCCTAAATGCTTTGTTCACCAGAGTGTGAAATTTTTACTTTCTTCATTTTGATTGTTCAAGTAAACAAATGCTAATTTAAAACACAAACAAATACAACTGTCTTGAGCAAATGCACTATCTTTCACACAGTTGTAACTGATTCCCTTCTGCTATGATAGTTCTCTCAACTTTTTGAAGCTAGGATTTAAAATATTTACAGGGAAAGAAACACTACTCACCTGGTTTAAGTTTTGGTTCTGTGTGTGCATCTCAGAGAGGCACAAAACTCTGAGCTTATGTCTTAGAGAGATATGCATGTCTCTGTATTTTTATGCACCTAATGGAAGTACTAAACTGATGCCTGGGAACTGGAAGGAGTAATTATTATCTATGACTTTTAAAAATATGCAATTCCCATCACGTTAATTATAACTCAGTCCCTGCAAGTCAGATGATACTGTTAACTAAGGGAAAGAAAAAACTAAGATGAAACAAATCAATTTCTGAAATAAGCTTAGTGGACCCAGATTTTATTCATTTATCAAACTCCAGGAACCTTTCTACAAGCATGATTATTTTATTAAATGACACTTCATAAAATATAGGCATTTTGTTAATATTTTCTGAAGTATTTAAGTGAGTGCTTTATGGATTTTAAAATAATAGATATTTTGTAAAGTGACAAATTTCATTTGAGACATAATTATTATTTTATTTGTATTTTTATATTCAACTTATCCCTATAGAAACATGAAAATTGGCTGCTAAAAAAATAGAGAAAAGGATCTTTGCTCTCTCATTCAGTTTTAATTTTCTCAGTTTTATATGAGGAAATGAAGCTTTTCTTACACCACAGCTGTTACCTTGCTTTGCCAAAAAAATCTTTTGATGCTATGTATAGACCCATAGAGAGTCTTGTCTTCTTTCCTTTTTAATTTCATTCTTAGAATCTTAGTTATAGGAAATAATTGTTCTTCATACTTGGAGTTCTAATAGTTGTTGTTTAGAGTGCTGCTAGCACATTTTTGATTGGGCTACCAAAATTTAACAGTTGGCAACCCCACTCATGTCTAGCTAGAGGGAGTCATTGGGTTTAATGAGGTAGCCATCCTCATATACTTGAATCAGATTGACAATCAGCTTCCTGGTAATTGAATTAGGAGAATACTATGAGTTTCAAGTTTCTTTGTCAATTTGCATACTCGGACAAGCTCTGCTTCACTCTGATTTATAACTGTCTTACTTATATTTACTTGAAAGCCCTTCAATTTACAAATAAATGGCCATCCAAGGGAGAATTTGATTGATTTGAGGTAGCTCATATTTACACGAATGTCTAGAATTTGTAAAGTTTAGACAGATTGATAAATGTGATTTCTTGTTTTCATATGATTTATGAAAATAAGGTGTATTTTGTATGTAAACAACTCATTTCATATACCTTTAATTCTATAGTAAATCAGATTGCTCTGCTGTAATCTAATCTTTTAATGTACATGTTCCATAAAATCATTTTTCTTTATATTGGCCTGGAATTTTAAAAGCATCTTCTAAGACTTTCTATAATAAATTTTTAATATACATGTTCCATAAAATCATTTTTCTGTATATTACCCTGGAATTTTAAAAGCAGCTTCTAAGATTTTCTATAATGAATTATCAATTTATTGATTTTAAAAAGCCTGAAATCTATTGCTTAAGAATGGTAGTATCTACTATCATTACAGTAGGTAGGTAGTCAGACACATACAAGGCAGAAGAGGACACCCTCTACCTCACCAGGAATGTCAGGCAATCATCAGGTGATGGTCAGGCGGTTAAGCAGTCTCTCTAAAGCAATCATTGATCATAGACAGCTTCAAAGAAAGGCACTCTTCTGATAGAAACACCAAAAACTGGTGATCAGCAGCTTCCAGGTAAGATCTCAGGAGCTGGGTAAGTGGGATCAAGTATGTGCACTAAGAGGCAAAATGGCAGAGTTTAACCTGTATATCATGTTCTTCCAGAAGCACTCCACTGGTAAAGGAAGAATGCCTCAAGTGCACAACTTCAGTAAACACACTGGGCATGTGGCACCTCCAAAGTGCTGGCAAGCCACTATGCATGCACACAGCACATCCCAAGAGAAGAATCAGTAGAGAAGGGATGTAACCTCCCAGAAGCATGTCAGCATATAAAACATCAAGTCAAAGATCAAACAGTGCAATTCATCTCTCTAGTCACCCACTTGACCCTCTTGCTGTTTGATAAAGGGCTTCTTTATCAAAGCATAACATTGAAAAAGCTTCTTTATCAAACTGCAAATGGTTGTTGAAACATAGAACAGAAGGATGCTCTGAATGGAGTAAGCAAATAGATACTCAGGGAACAAATCATGGAATGTATTTTACAATGCTATGCTAGTTGAAAAAATTTTTTTGAAAGATTTCAAGTTGAAGAATGTGGACGACAGAATGAATAAATTCAAAACTAGAGGCAAGAAGGTAGGTCATGAGACGGTGTTAATTGTCCACATGATTGATGATAAAGGCTTGTCCAAAATTATGGAATGGATATTAAAATTAGAAGACAAATTCAATAACTGGTAAGAAAGAGATTTACATTTCTAGTTGTGATGAAGTGGCTTACATCAGCCAATTCTTCTTTCTCAGAACAGTGATTAAATCTAGACAAAATTAGATATTAAGGAGAGTCAAGATCCCCATGCCCAGAATGGGCAAGATCATAAAGAGGAGTGAAAAGCACAGGTATGAGATCAATATTCTCAATATTCTTCATACTTTTTTCTTCAAGAAATTGGAAAATTTCTAAACTGTAAGAAACTGAATGCTTAGAAGGCAAAAAAAAAAAAAAAAAAAGAGGCAACAAACTGATTAAGCTTAGCTTTGAGCATTCTTACAGTATTAGAGAGACACAAATCAGTGATTTGTGGATCTGTGAAAAAGAGGAGCCTCCAGTTAAAATTATGAAAGGATCTACTCAAGGAGTAAGCAATGCAAAAATAGACTAGAAAGGCGTAATTTTCAAATTACCCATTTCCTGATTTCATCAACTGGAATTCTTTCTTCTCTAAGTCCCTTCCAAAATAAAAGTATAGACACCTTCCAGGAAGAGTCAAAGCCGTCATCCAGAGTTGCCACAATTTTTATATTAATTAAATGTGACAAGGTGTGATATTTAATTGATGATTACTAGTCACACTTCTACAATTGATCAAGATTAGAGCAGAGACTGGATTTAACCTCCTACCTAAAGCATCTGAGACAAAATAAGAAATCATTTTCGATATATTAGGCAATGAGCAGTGAAAGGTAGTGATTGCTGAGAAATAGAAAACCAATGTTGTGAGCCCTAAGATTGCATCAGTTTATTTCTCCGAGAAAGTTTTCAGGCCACAGCACAGGGAGGAGAGGGCCCAACTGGAGCCTTGTGAATATCTTTAAGTTGAGGAAACAGTTGAGAGGAGACAGCAGTGAAACAGAGTCAGCTAGAGCTTGCAAGACAAAATAATGGAGACAAAGAACCTTCAGAAAGACAAAATCCTTGAGACCTATGGGTGATATTTTTGACTATTCATCAGAAACCTGATTCATACGTGCACAAGATGAAATTACCTGGGACCAAAGAAAAAAATGCAAAAGGATTAGAGGGAACAGGACCTGTTACACACACAGGGCTAGTGTGAGTTCCCAAGAAGAGTGCCTATTCCCACCAGCCAGATTAGAAAATGAGGTAATTCATGCGGTATAAAATAGGGTACTCAGTAAAGGTCTTGCCTCAGTAGGAGAGAACATTTAGCCCTAGGCTGCAGGATGCTCAGTCACACCTAGCAAATCTCAAGACCCAAAAAGAACCGGAATTATTTCATTTAGCTTAATTGCATCATAGAAAAAAATCTCAAGAATATTTATGGAAATGTAAAAATGTATGTCATCTAAAAATTAAAATTTACAATATCTGTATCCAATAAAAGAATATCATGCATAAAAAAGAAGCAGGAATGTTTAAACCAATATGAAGAGGAACATTAATTAATCAAAATTATCACAGACCTTATACAAATGTTATCATTAGCTGATGAGGACAGTAAAACAATTATTCTGTGTTCCATATTTTCTGCATGTTAAGTAGAGACTAGAAGGATATATAAAAGGAAAAGGAAAGACCCAAAAGGAAAACAACAATTCCTGAGATGAAAAGTGTAATGAAATAAAGACTGATTAAATATCACAGAAGAAAAGATTATTAAACTTGAAAATATAGCAACAGACACTTCCAAAATGATATACCAGGGGAGAAATGGATTAAAAAAATGAAAGAACACAGGCACCTATAAACTGTGGGATAACTTCATGGAAGCCAATATGTATGTTCTTGGAATCCTCAAAAGGGGGAAGAGAGAAAAGTAGAAAAATATTTAAGAAATTAATGATGAAAATGTCATTTCACCATACATCATTTCACCATACATCATTTCAAAAATACAATTCTAAAATATTATTTGCCAAGCAACATAGACTCATAATATGAGTACCAAAACTTTGCATAAATTAGGAAAGAATTACATAAAAAACAAAAGAGATATATTTATAATGCATTTTTACTGTTCTTGATAGGATAAATCATAAGATATTATTTGAACATGATACAAAAGAGCTAGCACACATATATATAAACATATGTATACTTATATGGAGAGAGTCACTGCTTATCAAAAGTACAGAACAATTTTTAATTAATTTATTTTAGAATTTATATTTATATTGATGTACATAAATATTGAGCAGATGACACAGAGAATTTCCATTAACCTCACCTCCTTCCCTGTCTGCAATATCCCCCATTATCAATATTTTTCTATTAGTGTGGTGCATTTGTTATATTTAATAAAACCACATTGGTACATAATTATTAACTAAAGTACATAGTATACATTAAGGTTTACTCTTCGTGTTACACAGTTCTATGAGTTTTGATACAAGGAGGCATAGAAAATGTGAATGCCAATAGTATGCCTTAACATAAGTTAATCTGTAGTTAAAAACCTTTCTACAAAGGAAAATTCACCCTTTATAAAATGTTCCAAAAATTGTAATCAACTTTATTGAGATACAATTTACATATAATAAATTCCATGAATTCTACTCGTAAAATTTAATAAGTTTTACAAATAACTGCTATCACAATTATGAGATAGAACAAGAGTTTAGACTATGTCTATAAGGATCATGATAGTAAATACTTGTAAACTCTGAAGGCTAAGAGGCAAAATCAAGAAAATATTTATAGATACTTATAAGACAGTATCTTATAGAACAAGACAGAAAACAATTTTCTAAAACAATAAAATTCAAATTATAATGATAATAGTGTACAGTGTTTTTGTACTATGGTCTACTAGTAGAAGGATTAAATCCTTTTTTGGGGAAACATTTCCATCAATTGGCATTTAAAATTATTGCTCTCATTTGTCAAAAACCATGATAATCCCTATGTGTAAATACATATGTAGTGAGATCTTTTGTATTTCACCTTTGAAAATGTCTTCTGGACAGATTAATACTGTCACATACTAATATCAATCCATAAACATATACTTTAATTGAGCATAGTCATCGCTTTGAAAGTATTTATTGGGCTGTATTTAAATCTTCTCTTTATAATTTGCTTTTGTTATATCACTGCATTGCAGATGAATCACTTTCAAATGCAGGATG
This sequence comes from Plecturocebus donacophilus, assembly GCA_004027715.1. Lineage (NCBI taxonomy): Eukaryota > Metazoa > Chordata > Mammalia > Primates > Pitheciidae > Plecturocebus > Plecturocebus donacophilus. The sequence goes on along the minus strand of PVKP010022648.1, from coordinate 3,937 downwards.
GTGAAAGCTGTTCAACTGAGAAGTTAAATGGATTTTGAAATATGGAATTTTTTGCATTTGCATTAAAATACGAAAAACACTACTAAGATTGTAGTTTAGGCTCAGATAATAACATTTCCTGCAAATTTGTGTGGCAACATTTGACAGCATGAAAAGTATGTAAAAACAATTTGACAATACTTTGAGTATAAAGAAATCAGTTATCTTCAAAATGGTTTTTCTCCAGTATAAGTTTTTCATATAGGCATGGTTTGGTTTTGTAATTTTAGGTTAACTTCCTTAGGAGACATTATGAGTTACTCAGTAAAACTAAATCCAAAGGCATTAAGCATTTGATAATACTGGTTGAAAGAGAATCTCTTTATTTCGAAAAAAATTAAGTCTCATCTCTGATGTCAAAAAAAAAACACAATAAAATAGATCATTGCTACCCTGTAGAACTGTCTAGTAGGGCACATCAACATATCACAGAACTGTTAATTCATGAAAGCAGATGAAGTTTATATTATTTACACTACTAGTTTAATAATATAGTATAGCTTTGAGATTCCTGATGATAACTTATAAAATTAATAGCTATATAATTTCCCACATATTTTTTAATCACAATTGGTTGTAACACATCTTAGCAGATTCCACTTCAGGGTCTACTAAATCGTATTTTTTCACCTTCTTTAGAGATAATATCCCCTGTAGTTATTCAGTGTAGATTACTGGCAGGCTAACTTTTCAGTCTCATACCAACTCTTTGAATAAACAACAACTGAGATGAATCAATAACATTGCTGAGTCATCAAAGGCCAAGAAAAAGCATTTAAAATTATTTTTACTTTATCTTATTATTATTATTTTTGTAGAGGCAGAGTCTTGCTATGTTGTTGCCTAGGATAAAAGCAAGAAAAATTGAAGTCTGTATAAGAGGAAGAAAACTATGTTGAAAACTTGGAGAACTGGGTTGAAATTCTGACTCTCATACTTACTAGCTATTCAACTTAGGACAAATTTATTCGTTTTGCCCTAAGAGCTTCATGTTCTATTAAAAGCAAATTAGTAATACCTGTCCTTGTCATTAAATGAGAGTTGTATAAAATTGAAACAATGTCTGTAAAATTATGTTGTATAATAGGAAATGCATTACAAACATGGATCATTAAAATTATCATAAATTTAAAAGAGACTATAATCATTTCACGGTATTCTGATTCTTTATAAGTCTTTCATGTATATAAGAGAGAGAAAACATCAAATGTAGTGCTGGTACTTTCCTTCACAAAGCATAAAAATAGAAAGAACAGGGATTGAAGTTTTAGGGGATAAGAAACAGTACGTTTCATGACTTTCCAGAATTAAAAGTAATGTGTCTTTGAAACCTAATACTGGATCCATGAGTGTTGAATTGTAATGCCCGGTCAGTCTGAAAGTAGAACAAAAGCCTACAAAGTGGAATTCCTGACCTTTGCTATTATTGCTAGTTAAGAGACAATCAGGAGTCCTGATTTCATGAATGATGTTGATTATAATGTTTCAGTCCCCTGAAAACGTCACAGCATGCGTACTTCCTATTTGTTATTTTTATTTATTAATGCATGTTAGGACAAAATAACAAGGAATGTAGGAATAAGTATGGATTATTCTCAAAGAACACATAACTAATTCAAAACAGAAGACTGACTTATGAAACTGATTAATAAGAAATTCTATAGTAAAAATAACACAGAGTTGGTTTTCTACAGTAAAATCAAAATCCTGAATTCCTGAGAAATTCATATGAACTGGCACGAATAATCCTGTCTTTATATCTTCAATCAATTGGTTGAAATCATATTCCTAAAATATTCGTTATAGAATTCAAAGTGATATCCTTCACTTTTCTCTTTTTGTTGAAAGATGTATTTCCATCTGTTATAGCAGACTTATATGAGAGATGATACAAAAGAGTATAGATTTGTGCCATTTCATTAGCTTAGCATTGATATTGATAGCTAATGCTGGCTGTCATCTGCTTTTTAGATAAAAATAGTTTTATTTTAAAAGTTTAATAGGTAGTTTGCCCCATTTACCTTTTTAAAATGAGATGCAAACATGGTAGAATCAAGGTAGAAAAGTAAGCAGCATGATTCTGAAGAAAACACATTATAAGCACAATCTAGATACTAATTAGACTCTAGCAGAATCCTCATGTGCAATTAATGTACTCTTAACAAAAGAACAAAATGAGTCGTCCCATGTATGAAAGAGATTTGGTTAACATTGCAATTAATCTTTCCATCTATGGGTAAAAATTGTTTCCTGCAGATTTTACTTAGCTAGCAAACATAGGTGAATTATCCTAGTTGCAAGTCAAAATAATTTCAAGCTATAGTTTTCCTCTGTTTCCCTATTGGTTAATTTGATCTAATATTTTCCTGATTTGCTGGCTTCGGTATGCTCTCTTACCATAGATAACTGGAGTCTTATCATACATCACTAACTTAGAAAAGCACCTCATAAATACTACTTCTTTTAAACAATTATACACACTTTTAAAAGCATACCAGTTTATTCTTAAAACAGGAAAGACGAAAAGCAAAACAAAGAAAACCTCAAACAAAGGCAATGAACAAATGATGATGCTGATGTGAGGACAGTTATGATCAATAAAACTAGAGTAAAGTAGTCACTCCTGCCAATATTATTTCACTCACTTTGATTAGTTTATTATCTAATTAATACCATATGTTGTGACACTAATAATAACATAGGAATACAAAGAGTCATTGAAACTATTTATGAAAGGAAACTCCCTATAACAATAATTAATAAGTAGTTTTTAAGAGACTCTTTCAACCGGGTAATAGCATTTGCCATTATTAATAAGAAATACTCCTTTAAATGTTATCCCGTCCTGACACTGAGTACCATTCTGTGAATTATTCTCTTTAGGTAGCAAATTGTTTCTAGGCAGAGATAGTATACTACATTGAATCATAAGTGTTTTCAAAATGTATTTAAAACACATTGCTTGAGTAAAAAGTAGTAACATAAATTAACAATATCTGCAATTGAAGAGATAATCTCTGGATTATACTATGGTCTCAGGTGCGTTGATATAACTCAAGAACATTGGTTTCTCCTTTATGACATGATGAAAACCTTTGTCTCTAAAATAATAATTTCTGCTATAGGTGAGGTGATTTTTGTTAATAACATAATATTACAAAAGCTATTAACCTGGTTTATATTCTCTTACCTATTCAAATTATTTTTTCTGTCTCTTACATAATTTTATCTAATGAGAAGAGTCTAATTTACTATGAAAAGATATGTCTAAAGTGAAATAATAAGTCATGGCAGATCTACAAATTGAATTTAGTATTGGATGCTTATACGGCATATAATTTGAGTAAATTTTGTGAGGTTTGTTTCCGAGGATAAAATGAAGAAACTGAGGCCAGCACCAAAATAATCCAATGCAAGGGAATTTATTCAGCTCCCGGGTGAGCTTCTGCGGTCCGGACAGGAGGGGCTGGAGAAGTCGCACAGACTCCTCTCAGACAGGGGGTTTTATAGGGAGTGACTTGGGCTATTTTTAGAAAGTCTATTTTTAGACCGGGGGGTTTTTATAGGGAGTGAAACAGCTCAATTGGTTGTGGGAGAGCAAGACTGCTATTGGGTAAGTTACAAGCCTTGACCTAGGACTTGGCTTGTTGTTGGTTGGAATTACTTGCCTGCTATTGGTTGTTAAAGCTCAACTGCTATTGGTTGTTAAAACTTGGCTGCTATTGGTTGTTAAGACTTAGCTGCTATTGGTTGTTAAAGCTTAGCTGCTATTGGTTGTTAGGAAGCTATGGTTGCAGCACCCTGTTTGCATACTGGGCTCTTTAAGAGAAAACCAGGCTGTGTGAGCAAGGGAGAAGGGAACATGCCCAGCATGTCTGAGCTTGCTCGGGGCTCGTAA